>JAKUAP010000005.1:0-221690 GCA_030563005.1 Komagataea qinlingensis
CCAATTGGTAATTAGAATATGACATTTATTCAAAATTAATGGGGTTTGGATAAAATTTGGATAAGTGATTTGGCTAAATTATTTAGACAAAGATTGGAAATCTGTGAAATCGAACTATCGACCGAAAGGATATGTACGATTGTATTTGGATAATATTTGGATAATATTTGGATTGTAATTTCGATACTATATAAGTTAACATATTTGGATATAATTTGGAGAATCTAATGATATTTATAGTAAAACATCATAGAATGTATTTGGAAGATCAACGTTAATCGAACCACTAATAAGATCGAATGATCTTATTTCTTTTCTTGTTCAAAACATCTGACCACTATGGATTATCTGACCACTATGGACAAATGATCCTATTAATATCTTTCATATTATCAGCATGTCTGAGACAAAAGTGCGTGATTGATCATTCACTTTCACAGACACACTTTCAAATCAATAACCCATGAATCATCTGTGAAATCGTACTATCGACCGAAAGGATATGTACGATTGTATTTGGATAGTATTTGGATAATATTTGGATTGTAATATCGATTCTATATAAGTTAACATATTTGGATATAATTTGGAGAAGCTAATGATATTTATAGTAAAATATCACAGAATGTATTTGGAAGATCAACGTTAATAGAACCACTAATAAGATCGATTGATCTTATCTCTTATCTTGTTCAAAACATCTGACCACTATGGATAAACGATCGTTTAATATCTTTCATCTTATCAGCATGTCTGAACAAAATTGCATGATTGATCGTTCACTTTCACATCATCAATTTTGGCATTTTGAAAAAACGAAGCTATACTTACACTCAAACAGCATATTTAAGTGGTAAGAAATAAAGTTTAAATGACCATTTGCATATGAGCCCTGTGAGGATTTTGTGATGTTTGTGTCCATACAACTGAGGCGCGAAACACCAAACATAACAAAGGATCTTTGGCCGAGTGGTCTAAGGCGTCCGACTCAAGATCGGATATCGAAAGATGCAGGAGTTCGAACCTCCTAGGATCCAATATTTTTTTTCGATTTTGAAATTTATATGACAGTTTGAATTATTTTTTTGGAAATATTAACTTCTTTCTCTCTCGACATTAATTATTTTGGAAACGATAGTGCTTAAGTGAACAATATGAACTTTAATCTCCAACTCATAGCTGCGTGCTCAGTTTCGCTTTTGGCTGGTATCTATATCGGAAATCATTGCAATGCTAAACAGAGTTGCAGAAAGCAACAACATCATCAAAAGAAGCTTAAATCGAATAACAATGATCGTTCAGGAACAACAAGTAACGACAGCACACCTTCGTCACCTACCTCTGATGTGATAGCTGAAGACACCACTACATCAAATGATTATGATGAAGATTCGTCAGATTTTGAAGAAAGTGAAGAAGAAGATTATCAAATCGATTCAACTTCATTGAATGATATCCCAGGAGAAACAAGAATGGCATTAGTTGTTAGAACAGACTTGAAGATGACGAAGGGTAAAGCTGCCGCTCAATGTGCACATGCTGCTCTTGGTTGCTATAGAATGATGTCAGACAGTGAATTGGCATCTCAAAATTTGCTATTGTTAAGAAGATGGGAAAGAAGTGGACAGGCTAAGATCACATTACAAGTTAAATCCAAGGAAGATTTAGATTTGTTATTTGCTAAGGCGATTTCATTAAATGTTAATTCATATATTGTTCATGATGCTGGAAGAACACAGATTGAAGCAGGTAGTGCTACTGTTCTTGGATTAGGCCCAGCTCCAAAGTTCGTGTTGGACCAAATTACTAGTGATTTGAAATTGTATTGAGTATTGAAATAAATAAATGAATAAATAAATAATGGGCATTTTAGTTTCTCTATGAGTTTGTAATATGTACAATATAATGCAGTGCTGGATGCTCTTTGATAATATGCTAGTTCTTCAAGACAATTCTGGATTCTATTGGATTCAAGTAAATGATCTCATTACAGATGATCTGATCACCGATCTGATAGACTGATTCACCTTGATTATCATTGAGTGCGATATCAACCTGCACTCCTAATTCAAAACACCATGCCTGTGCTATATTCTCTGATTTCAAGTTTAAGATAATACATCTGTAGATATTCCAATGGAACGCATTGGATTTCCCAATGTCAAGTTGTTGTTGCTCAATGTAACGGAGTGCAATGTATCTTTGTTGGTGAAGTTCCACAAATCCCATATAACCATTCAATGGTTTAATCTTCATGTTGTAATATTGAAGCAATTCTTTGGAGGTCTTCAGTTTTGGAATGGTTGATTTTGGATATAGTTCAGTGAGTTCATACTTGCTGAATTTCTCCTCTGGATTGGCAGATAGCTCCTTGACGAATTTCTTATGGAGATGATTCAGTACTTGCCAATGATTAATGAACACTTCAAAATTTGTCAGCGGCTTTAAAAATTCAATGAATCCAGACTCTAGACCCTTTGAAACGAACTCACTTTTATGCTCGGTGGTAGTGCCTTCAATTGGCTTCAAAAACTGAATCGACGCAGCATAATTCTGAAATGGAGTCAACATCATTTCATCTTTCAGAAACACCAACTCATTAAATTTAGATGTTTTATAATCTGGGAATTTGGTTGTGCTTTTAATTTCAATTGAATCCATGACATGATCTCTCAAAAGTGATTGGCTTTTTGACAATAGTATCAGGTCATTATACTTTTTGGTATACTTGAACAATTCTTGACTTAGCACCAATTCAATCTCCTTAGTAATATAACTAACATATGCGTAATTCTCCTGATTCTCAATCTTCTTCAATGAACCATCTTCAGCCTTTTCAAATATGGATTTTGGTGGGAATGGACTCTCCAACGAACCTTTCTCTTGAACTCTTTTCAAAAACCAATAATCCATCATGGTTAAAAAGTGATTTAGATTTTCAACATCTTTCTGATTCAGTTTAGCTAAATTTTTATACTGTCGACCATCAAACGTAGACATCAACTTCTTGAAAAAATTGGAAATGTTCAGTCTATTCATGTTAGGAACTCTTGATAGCCAAATCTCATTGAATTCAGATATTGGTATGATTTTCAAATTTTTCAGGTTTGTTAAAGATATGGAAACTTCAGTATCATTCCATCTCTTATTCTGCTGAAGATGATATTTGATGGATATTGTAATAGCATGATTATGTTCTGAACCTTCCTGGAAACTCGCACGCTGAAGGGTATCTTTACTGAACAAAGATTCCAAGTTGTATGGTCCTTTGAAATCTCTAAGTTTAGATTCTAGTAATGGTATAACTGTATCTGATGACTCAACAGTTGATGCGATATCAGGAATATGAATATTTAGGTCCCAGACTCTTGGATTGGAGGTGTTCAAAGAAATGGCAAATTCAGATAATGACTCCTCTTGAAATAAATTAAATAGCTTGAAACTAGGGAATCCAAACGCTATATCCTGATCTTGTTTTTTGATGTGTTTAAATCGCTCTTTTTGTGGGAACGATAATGCAATTGGTGGGATTGATCTGATGTTGTGCAGTTGCGATAAAGGGGGAGGAAATTTTCTCAATTTGACTAGAAGTTTATAGACGTTCTCTAGATTTGGCTCAGCGATATCTTTCAGAACTGTGGAGATGATATCATGAATCTGTGGATTTGATGAAAATTTCAAGTATTGTTGCATTATGGTAGTTATCGATTCAATGTCTTTAAAACTACGTGGATCCTTCAAGTAGTCTGAGTATGTGGTCGACTTTGGTTCTTCAGTCGTTAGGAATTCTTTGAAGATGCTGTTGACTTTATGAAGATCATGCTCAGATAGTGATGAAATCTGTTCCAAGATCTCAGATTCATTAACAGGATTTGCAAAATATTTAAGATTTGTTGGTACTAATAAACTCTTCAATTCATCAAGTATGAAATCCGAAGACTTGGTAACTGAGAAATTTTCAAAGTCAGATTGCAAATGAACATGTAGGCCAAACATAAAGAATTCTAGATCTGGTTGCTTGTCCCGCGCATCAATCTTTGATGTTAGAAACTTTGTGATTGTTAGTAGATCTAATTGTTGGACTAATGTTGGGGTTGAATGGTATGCTTGGATAATTGGTATGAGGTGTGATTGTGCTTTGATAGCATGGTATGATTTCAATACGAAATCTTTCAAGAATTGATTCAGCGTGACTTTTGAATATCCATCAACTTCATTTAACGAATGGTACAATAAATCTGGTTTGATGAAGGCACTTAAATGGAAATTGATGTGATCAGTAGTAATGACCTCTTCCAAATGGTTATCCTCTTGATTATTCATACAAAATACTTTGTACTGATTGAATTGAAAGAAATTAGCATCATCTGAGATAATCACACCAAGTCTTGAAGTGTCATCCAGACTAGTAAACTCAATCAATGAACCAATTGATGGCTTCACATTAACTCTTCCATCAATGGGCAGTGGATTGACATACTCCGGATTTGTAATAAATTTATACTTTGGTTGCTTGTTCTTCACATTCCACAACACTTCCTTCGGAATTGAGTACTGTTTGGCGATGGCTTTATGTGTCGTCCATGATGAGGGAACAAACTGTCGTGATGGAAATTCAATGCGCGTCTGCTGGTTCGGTCTGAAGAAAGTGTGCGAATGCCTCAGAAAGAACCGTAGCCGGTGTCTTAACATTCGGTCTGTCTGATAAATAAATGAAAAAGCACTGACTTCTGAATCTCTGATAACTGACAGGTCTGATGAAGTGATCGATCATATCATATTTTTGGCGGGGACGCAAGACTACAAACGCTCGTAACTATTTTCGCATATCCGGGTAACCCATAATCTCAGAACTGGTTGTTTCCGGCGATACTCCAACGGCAGCGTTCTGGCCTCTGATTGGCCAGCTGGTTGTGCGGAGCCAAAGACACATAACAGCCATAATCACCAATCTTATTAATACACACTAAACCAAAACAAGCGGGAAACAGCGACACAGCACACAGCGACGCCCGCAATGACCAGCAAGCTCAACCTGTTCAAGTTCGCACAGAAGCGCAAGGATTCCTCCTCCGACACCAGCCAGACGTCTGCCCCTACGCAGGACCTGGACGACCGTCATGATCCTCATGAGGAGCTCAACTACATCGACTCTGGCACGGAGGAACCATATTCCCCAGATGCAGGCTCCTTCCAGGACCTGGGCGGCCCAGTGCGTTCTCCCTCTGCGGATTCCCTGATCTTTGAGCGTTCCGTCGAGGACCCCAGCCAGGTGTTTCAACAGAATGTGTGTCCTCGTTGTGGAACCAAGTCTAACGATGTCAACGGGCTTAAATGCAATCACCAATCCATCGCCAATTTGCCTTCTCATTACTCAATGGAGAACTTTGTGTCACCTTGCCTAGACGCGACCACCAAGATTCTTACGGATGACACTGCTGATTTGGACAACGTCGACATGGTTTACTCAAGACGTCCGTCGAGTGTTCAGAACCTCAGCTTGGCATTGAACGGAGGAAGAACAAAGTCATTTATTGATGAGGCATCAATACCACAATCACCACAACAAAGAACCCGTTCCTTTGCTAGTGTCAAAGACTTGGATTCTCAACCAACAAGACCACCAATCCTCAGTTTTTACTCATATGCGGATATGATCAACAATGAACAACCAAATCCAAGAAGACCATCCATATCACAATCACTATCATCATCATTCTTGAACTCTCGTTCCAACTCAATAACCTCCAATTCCAATAAATTCCAGCAAGGTAACTCCATAACACCAAAGAGAGATTCAATAATTAATAATACCAGTAATAATCCATTCAAGGCAGGTTTCGGATCTCCTTATAGTGCCATCAATAATCAAAGAGTCCCAAGATCAGCAAAGAACTTCTCACTAAACCCAGACAACATCTCACCAAACTCATCAGACGACGAATCGGAATATCAACCAGTGCCACACAGAAACTCCATATCGTCTAAATTATCAAGAGCTTCCTCAAGAAAACAAAGCGCCACACCATTACAAGACAGAAGATATAGTGCACAACCGTCATTATTGAGTCGTACGAACTCCAATCAATCGAGTTTGATATCTGGTACCAGTTCAAGACATTTCATGGCTTCTGGTAATTTAGATGAACAGGATGAAGACGATGGTGAAATGGTGGTGAGTTCCATTGGTGAGAGATTAAGAAGAAACACAGGTGAGATTAAATCTAATTAATCATACTATTTTACTTCATTTCATGATCTCTTTTATGGTGAACGGCTGTTCATAGTTTTTGGGCTTTTATGCCATTTCCTATTCTGAAGAGAAGAGCATAGAGACTGTTTTTATGTTTTCTTGTGATTGATCTTATTGTTTTATGAAAATTGTCGCTGGAATACTTTGCGTTCAATTTGACCTTGGTGAAATGTCTGACTGTTTGTTGTTTATTTTCCCCTTTTTTATGTATTTATTGGTTATGGTCCGTTTAAATTATTGCTGAGATTTTTGTTTAGTTTCTATTGTGGATTCAAGAATAGCTCAGTATTATATTTTGTGATAACTTTTTATGATAATGGCGTCGTTATTTTTTCTTTGTGATTCGTCTTTCTTTCGTTGGCCTGTTTTATTTCCCCCATTTTTGTCATGATGTCGTGCGTTGGTTTTTTGTTTTGATTTGAATCTATATAAAGTTGATAATTCACTGTAGACTACCTATGTCTCATGAAAGAATCCCTATATCCATACTCTATACACTTAATCAGCTAAATAGTTCTTTCTGTTAGCAGTTCTAACGAATCTTCTTAAAGCCCATTCAACATCAGCTTCTTTGTTCTCTAAAGTACCTAATCTCAATTCATACAATCTCATTTCAAATCTTGGACCAACTTCAGCAATTTCAACACCATCTCTAGTCTTAACATAAACATGCTGTCTAACAGAAATGAAATCATCGTTGTTAACAAAAGTGATAACTCTTGGAGAATCTTTCTTAACACCGGGTGGGTATAAGTTCTTTAAGATAGTTTCCACTCTCTTACCCAATTTTGATGTAAAATTTTCAAAGATCAAATGTGGATGGGCCTCACTCTGATTACCAGCATTCAAGATATCATGTCTCAAGACAACGTTGTGTAATGTGAAGAAGGCAGTTGGTCCATGTGGGAAATGTGAAACCGTTAATGAGGTTGGAACACCACGATGTTCATGTACCACTAGCAAATCAGTGGTACCTGAACTCTGACATGATGAAACTAAGTTTGGCATAATGTAATTACCTCTGTTTAATCTGATACTCGTTGGGAACATCAATTTGATTTCTTTGGTGAATTGCGATAATCTGGTGGATGGATCTCTTGAAGTAGTGACGATTAACTTTGGATCAGCAATCCCACTTAGTTGTGAATATTCATCATCTATGGACTCTTGAATGGATTCATCAAATAGATAATCTTTCTGTAATTTGGCATCTTCTGCAACTTCTTTAGGTAGTGGTTTACCAGTGGCTAATGCATGCTTGATCTGTTGACGTTTCTGTTGAAGCGATGACTCCTGTAATTCGAGGGCCTTTCTGTATAAGTATTCTCTTCTTTCTCTAGCTTGTCTTCTTATCTGTTGTGATGTTAGTTAATTAGTTCTTCAAATGCAACGCTTCGTTCATAAATATGTTAACGTACCATTTTATGTCTGTGTATATAATAAGTTTCTCTAATGCAAACCTTTCGTTAGTGAAAAGTCTTCAATAACAATAACTTGAACAGTGGCTAAACAAGCACTTTCAGCTCATCGCATCTGAAATTTTTTTTTGTTCTGAAGAACTTTCGCGAATCTCTAATCCGGTTAGGCGGCACTGGTTCGCGTCAAAAAGCTGCCATTTTCCACGGGCGTATCCGACACACAGAAAACCTGTGAAATTCTCAGCTTCTCAATACTATTTTGTTTTCTCAAGAGCAGGAAAAGCAGCGTGGAATCTTCTGAGAACGCACTCGAATGCGGATCGTACAATACAAAGGCCGCGATGAAGCGTAGGTATTTAAATTCATCTGCCTTCTATTTCCCCCAACTACACTGCGAACTATCCGTCCACAATGAGGATTAAAGCGTTATTGACGTACTTGTTAGTGCTACCAGTGTTAGTAGCAGCCATTAACCTTCCAGGTTTCCACAAAAAACCAAGCGATGAAGATCCTTCTGAAGAAGCCCCAGATGAGACTCTAGAAGAGCCAAAGAGGGATTTGACTGCATGGAGCACTTCTGTCTACGATACTTTAGTTGAAATGGCCAACTGGTCAAAGGTCTCTTTTTGCACTGTCTTGAACCCTGGCTTCACTGAAGGCTTATTATCTGAGTCTTGTCCAAACATGCAATTCTGTCAAGACCACGAAGATACTAAAGTTGTTGCGATCATAAGACCATCTTTGACAGAAAAGGAAATTTCAGGTACTGCCTATATCGTAGCAAACAACAAAGCAAAGAAGGTTTATGCTGTCTTCAGAGGTTCAATGTCGCCAGGTGATTGGTTGACTGACTTATTATTCAAGCAATGTCCCTATGCTCCAGTCTTACAAAACAAGGATATTGATGCACAAACGTTCAGTAATGTCACCAAGGACACTTCTGCTGAAGACATGAGTGCCATGATTAACGAAAATGCTGATGCTAAGCCTTGTGAAGAATGTTTTGTTCATTGTGGTATCTATGTCGCTTATTCTCAATTCATTGAAGAGGTTGAAGCTGCCGTTAAGCCATTCACTGATAAGGGGTATCAGTTGTACGTTACTGGTCACTCATTAGGTGGTGGTTACGCTTACTTAACCGGTTTAGATTTCTTATTGGCTGGTTATAATCCTATAGTTGTCAGTTTATCATCTTTAAGAATCGGTAACCCAGCGTGGAACGTTTTCCTGGATGAACAATTTAATACTAAAGAAAACCTGAAAGTTGTTGCTGAAGGTGGGGATTTACCAGCTCCTTCATTCACTAGAATATACCAACAAACCGATATTGTGCCAAGATTACCACCAAACTTACCGGGATTCCCAGAATTCACTCACGCTGGTTTAGATTTCGTTATTGGTAAGGTTGATTTTCCTCAAAATTATGAGAATATCGAATTCAGAGGTTTGACTGATAACTACGAGAATTCACCATATGAATTTCTTGGTGGAGACTGGAGATCGCTTACTATTGCTTATCAACACATCAACACATTGGCTAGAATGTCTCTTCCTTGCAATGATTTGGATATTCCATTCAGAGTTAAGAGAGAAAAAGGTTATGAAGAGTTCTTCGAATATTAGATGGATTTCAGATATGCTGTAATCCTCTCTACGTGGTCGATCCTAAAGTGGACTAATCATATCATTAAGCAAGTAATCCATATAGCAATTCTCTAATCATTATTCTTTACCTGAGCAGTTGTAGTGCCTATAAGGACTTAATCACAGGTGATCATGGAAACCTGCGATTTTCAAAAAATAATCTATGTATTCAAGGACATTCTTCGCAAGCCACCGACCAGCTTTCTTTTTATTAGTGCCACTTGCTCTAGCAACAGGTTTACCACCAAGGAAACAAATAACCTGGACTTCTGAATTGTTAACTTTGGCGGTCTTGTATTCTGCTGGTGGTAATTTCTTACCAATCAAGAACGAGTTCAATCTTTCCTTAGATGCGTTATCAACTGCAGAATCATCTGGAGGATCAGAAAATTTGTAAATACTTTCATCAACTGGCGCATTAGGGTCATGATTTTGAAGTGAGGGAGCTGCTTGTTGTTGTTGTTGTTGCTGCTTCTGAACTGGTTGTGGCTGTTGTTGTTGAACTTGACATGCTGGAATCTGTGGAACTGGATCGTATTTGTCATTGGATGATGCGACAGAATCTCTCGGTTGGAAGGTTTGTTGTTGTGATGGCTGCTGTTGAGGTTGACCAGAAAGAGAATTGGTTAGACTTGGAGATGAAGAATGAACTGAATTTGCACCTGTGACTTGTACTGGCTTCTTTGCTCTTTCGTTAATGATGTTTCTCTTTTCCTGCGCAGCTGAATTCAATGTGAAGTTCTTAGCTTTGTCAAGTATGGTGCTATTGTATAGGATACTCGATGCCCCTTTTGCTTGTGCTTCTTCTTCTGTGGATCCACTTGCCGTTCCCAAAACCAAATAATTGCAAGTATACTGAACAAGAAATAATGGTTTCTTGTCTCTCAATGTTGTCTCGTGTAGTGTTTTACATTTAGCATCTGGTAACTCTTTAATCAACTTCTCCACAGCATCTTCTGTAATATGGGTATTTGTGTCAATTCCAATGAATAGCGCCTCAAGCAAAACTGTTAGCCATTCTTTCACTTCCTCTTTCTGTTCACTTAAACCTAATGCACCAACAAGGGAGAAGAAATTTTCATGATAACTGGTCTTAAGATCTTCTTCATTTTCGAGAGTGTATAAACGATTCCAATGGCGAGGAAGTCTATTGTTTTCAGCATACATTGTAATATCTTCAATCTCTCTATCTGGGAATCTCTCCTGCGCAATCTCAGCCACCATGAAATCATAATATCTTCTTCCATAAGCTAACAAGTTAGAGATTGATTGTTTCTCTTCAAACTGCTCTCTGTAATTATCATTCAATATGATAGGCAAAGGAGGCAAAAAGTACTGAGAATTCTCCATGAAGTCCACAATAACTTGATCTGGTTTAAAATCATCTGGGTTTCTGTCATGAAAGTTCTTCAACATGTCAAAAACAGGCAACAAATTGATATCATAATACTGTTTCAAATCCAATCCAAAGGCGACATGAGGATCCTGCAACGCGTGGAGAACACGCTTGTCATGACATCTGCTCTTAAAGTCGTCGACCTGATACTTTGAGGGAAAGTTGACAATGGACTCAACCGCCTGAACGAGATTGGAGACCTGGAAGGAGATTGTTGTGATGTCGTCCGCGGTGATGACCTTGTCCGCGTCTGTGAGGCGCTTCTTGTTGACAGCGGAGAGAAGCTCTGTGATCTCCACCTCTGTGATTGGCCGCTTGTCGCCGCTTGTTGGCTCCATTCTGCCCATTGGAATTGTTCTTGATTCAAATGTTTACTGGTGATTTTGTGTGTATCGATTTCAGTTTTACACAACTCTTAAGGAGGCCATCGGCTGCTTTTGTTCCGAGGTGATGAGGGATTACATTCGCATCTATTCATAAATCATATTTTTCTGTGAACTCTATTAACAGTTTATAAATAATTCCCAAGCTATTATACAAAAGTGATAACCATCACCGCACTCACTTCAAAATCACCAACCTCTAGTGTAAAAATTATCTTCATCATCACTCCATTCATTATCCTTGATTTGTTTCAAGAATTTAACATTTGCTGTATCATTATCATAATCTTCAGTTGTGGTGGTTGTGACAGTGGTGGTGGTGGTTGCATTACTGTCTTCTCTAGTGACGAGGCCCTTCTCCCGATGCAGTTCATTAATATTGGTTTCATTATTATGTGAAGGGCTGTCAATACTGTTGACTTGATTGGTGGTGATCCGATCAGGATCCGTATTATTGGCTAATTCATCATCTGGATTCTTTGATTTGTGCTTCCTTGAACGCTTTGATCCTTTGTGGTTGACAGGTTCTATTTTGATTCCATTGGCTGGATAAGTGTGTTTTCTATCCCACAAAATCGATTTTCTTAAGGAATTCGATAATTCAGTAGCTAACATTTGTCTTCTTGTTGTCTTTGGTGATAGTTTCCCTGAAAGATTAGAGAATTCATAGTCTAAACCTTGATCACCTAACCCAACCTTATCATGATCTGAAGCATCTGTAGAGGCACTCACTGGTTTCTTAGGGATAGCTAAAACAGGTGATTTGCTAGGTTTGTTCTGACTCCCCATCTCATTCTCAACATCCTTCAACGAATCACCAACAGCCTTCATATCCATACCATCTCTAAGATCTTCAGGATCCTTTACTCTTTGATTCAACGACATATAAGAATCCTCAGCAACAGCAGCCAACTTAGACTTTGCCTTCTGATGTGCATTAGGCAAAAACATATGTGTTGATAAAGCAGTAGGCAAAATCGTGGAAGCAGTTGGTGGTGCATTTGACTCATGTTTGAATTTCAATCTTGTTCTATCACTAGCAATGGAACTGAAACTATTCTTACGATGATGACCACCGAAATAATTAGATAAATTCAATGCTGATTTGGAAATCATGCTGCTGAAACTGGTGGATGGGGCATGTTCATGTTCTGATAACTTGGCTTTCAAGTCAGCATGTTTTTCTGGTTGATTGTGTGGTTCACCGGCGACGTTGACATGGGAGGTGGAGATGACACTAGGCGCAGCAGCAGTCTGGAGTTCCAATGCGTCATTGGTGTGGTTGGATGAATGACGATGTTTGATTTGAACGTTTGATGACACTGAAGAGCCCATGTCTGACTCGGAAGGAGTGACTGCCCCTGATTTGGGTTGATGTAGAGGTGGTGGATGATGATGTTGAGTATATTGTTGATGGTGGTGATGAGGATCCATCTCATTCAAGAATAACCCACTTAATAAACTTCTCTTGATTTGAGGTTTACCAATACTTGATTCCTTTCGTTTGAAATCTAATCTTTCCCATTGTTCTCTCAATTTATTATCATATTCTTCATCATCTGATTCAGAAACACTGGACCAATCACTTTCATCACTTATGGAGTCACTATCTGATGCAAAATCAATCTCCCTAACATTATCAGTGAATAAAGAAGTTGATTTTTTTCTTACTGATTTGTTTGAGTTCTCTCTAGATTCTCTTCTTCCCTGCTGCTGCTGCTGCTGTTGCTGATGATGATGACGATGATGATGCTGCGTTTGCGAATGTGAGGATAATGATGAAGTGGATCTATGATGCTGTTGATGCGATTGATGAGGTTGCTGCTGAGGTTGATGATGGTGCTGATTGTGATGAGACCCAGTGGAAGAAGAGGGAGAGCTTTGTGATGTTTGTCTTTCTCCAAATAATGATGATTTATGTTTGGATGGCAGAACACTAGCACGAACACTTTCATCAGAGCTAACTCTGGCATGATCGACAAATCTATTTGATTCAGTAGGTGATGGGGAACTTTCAATAAAAAACATTTTCTTATCATGAGACTTTCTATGATTACCAGCATGATTGTTTGATAGGCTAGTCATACCTAAATTATTCAACACATTATTTCTCTTGGATTTAGAAGGAATATTCTTTCTGATTTCAGGACTAATACCGACTTGTTCGAACAGAGTTCTTGGTGGTGGCTGCTGAGGAAGTGGATGTTCAAGTTGTTGTTGAACTTGTTGTTGAACTTGTTGTTGAACTTGTGGTTGTAATGGAGCAGCTTTGAAATATTCTGTGGTCTCTTGAGATAATGGAGATTTGACACGATCTGATACTGGCGGTGCTGGGGATGGTACTGGTTGATGGTTTCCAAATAGTGAGATCTTCTGAGGAGGTTGAGCCCTTGCTGGCTGATTATTACCAAATAGACTCCTTGTTTGATTTCTTGGAGGTTGTATTGGTAAAGATGGCTGTGATTGAGATTTTGATTGGATTTGAGATGATGGAGTAGGTGGCGATGGTTTCTTTGGAGGTTCTGAATTGCTATTTGGATCAAAACCTCTGATGATTGAAGTTGATGTTTCAGATCTGACTAACTGTGGACGATCAACAGGTTGGCCATTACCCTTATTATCAATAACGCCAAACGCTAATCTGGGATTTGGCTGTTCAAACAAATCGGTATCACTCTCAATCCTTATTGGTTGAGCTGGTGGAGGCTGATAACTGTTCAGGATTTGCAAATCGGTCAAAGATGACTTCTTCTTGTGATTGTTGTTCATCTTCTTAAGGGATTTCGAGGAGGATGAATTTCTGAACATTGACGGTCTATTAAGTGATTCATTAGATTTGTTTCTTATGGACAGATTTTTGTTTGATGATTTTCTATTTGATAGCTGAGGTCTCTGAAATAGACCCTGATCAGCAACAATTGACAACAAACTCATGAAATCACCATCGTTTAACTTATTCTTCAGTGGCTTGTAAGTTCCAGGAAGGGGCACTTCCACTGCAACCACGTCTATATTGTTATCATTATCGTGGTTTGTCGTGGCAGCAGCAGACCTCAGCTGGTTGGAGTAGACGAGGTTTCTGTTGACGATACGCCAACTCATGTTCTCCAGACGCTTACCATTGGTGATGAACTTGGAGCACTTGGTCAAACCGGTCCAGATGGAGAGGACGTTTTCAATATCGAGTTCATTAGTATCGAAGTTCTGTATTGTGGACTTGGAAAGCTCAAGAAAGGGAGGAGCCTTGTTTATCTGTGACATTGTTGTTTATTCCTTATTGTTGTGTGTTGTGCTATATCGTTTGCAACATATGGAGAAGGGCTGTGATGGGGGTGCAAAGGCGTGCTGTGAGGGTCTGGAAAGCGGCTGAAAAGAGTACCGGAGGAAGACTGTATGACCTGGTGCTGTGTGGTGACTGGTAGTGAGTTCTTGGGAGCCTTTCAGAGGGGTTTTGGCGATGTTCAGGGACGTTCTAGCGGTGACAGTCGAAATTTTTTCGCAGTTGGGAAACTCCCGGGGACACTAAAAGAATATAAGAGGAGTGGTGGAGACGAGCTGGGCAAGGACTCTAGGCGAAGAACGGCTGTGCGTGCGCAGAGGGACAGGATTGTGAGCTGGTGGGCTTAGGTTGGGTTTCTGTGTGTGCGATTCACCTGTTTTGCCTTCCAGTGTTTTTGTTAGTAAAAAAAGGTCATGCCAACCCTAACACTCATTTGATGCCTTCGGAGAAATTAACCTGGAGCACGGGTTGCGAGCAATGGCGCGGATCGGGTTCTTTTTGTTTTCCCGGGGATCTAGAGTGCCCATACCATAACTTACATCAGCATATTTAGTGTCAGCTAGTCTTCATTTTAAATGTCAAATGCTTATAAAATTTTATTGATTTTTAAATTTTTATAAGAAGAAGAGTTGGTCGTCTTGGGTGCAGGGCTATTTACAGATATTTCACTTCTGTGAATCTGTGCTCTCGATCAGTACAGGTTAGACAGACTTCAAAGAGTTATAAAACCTCCACTTGCGGTTCTGACATTCTGGCACACCTACTATATTCATTGGAACAACGTAAATCATTACAAACATTTGATCAGGTAACAACAGAGACGCACAGGTTGAAGTTCATGACATCATGAAAGATGGGGGGACTCCAGCCGAATTTATGGAAGAGCCTAAATGATACTGTTATATCGAAGAAGAATCAAGCGCCCTGAATCATGAGCAGCTGACAGAAACGAGAAGATACGTGACATGTGTATTATCCCTGTGTGTCGCTTGCTTTTCTTTGGCAATGTTGTCGCATTTCAATGGATGAATTTTAAAACAGACAAACTCGAGAATACAGTCAGATATATCACAATAGTCTCATTAATTAGCTATGAAATCTAGTGATATCCGAAATAAGGTACCGAAACCTCCTCATGAGTCAGAATAGTCTTCTTCAGAATCGTCGTCAACAATTTCAACACCACTGTCCGAATCATCATCTAATAGACTCTCGTCTTCTGAATCCAAAGCATAACTGGTAGCTTTAGTTCTGGCAGCTCTCTTTCTAGGGGCAATTGGCTCTGGCTCAGCATCAGGAATTTCAAAATCATCATCATCATCTTCTTCAATCACATTCTTCTTTTTAGATCTCTTGGCTGGTTCTTTCTTAGCAGCAGGTACCTTCTTTGGAGCAGGTGCTGCTTTATTGATTGACTTCTTAGTTTTCTTTGGAGCAGTAACAATTTCATCTTCATCTGATGTATCGATATCAATAATAGAATCTTCTGGAATTGGAGAAGACTTCTGGTCAAATGCACTAACGGCTTCATCAAACTTTGAACTCACTGTAGTATCATTTGTTTCCTCAACAGAAACGGATGCCGATGATTCTTTTGATGCTTTGCTTGATGGTGATCCAAAGATCGTAGCTCCTTTACCGAAGAATGACTTGAATTTAGGTTTTTCTTCTTTTGGTTCTTCCTTCTTTTTTTCTTTGATCTTACTGGTTCCAAATGGTAGAGTACTCTGTTTTGAACCATTCTCTTTCTGAACATTATTTAACTCTGAAGATTTGATCGAGGATGTAGTGTATGTTGAACCATCATTAATTTCTTCAATCTTCGGAGTAACTTCAATCTTTGGTGTAGATTCTTTCTTGACTTTTGGTTTTGGTGCGACATAATCTGGGACAACAATCAATTCACCCTTTCGTTCATCAACTTCATCTTTGACCTTCTTCTTCTTCTTAGATTTAGCGGATCCCCAATCGTCATCATCGTCATTCTTTCTCTTCTTAGCCTTACCCTTCTTACCATAGATTAATGTCGTTCTCTTAATTTCATCATCTTTCAAGAATTTATCAAGAGCAACTAAGAAATCTTCTAGATCTCTATTCCAGAGATCTTTGGCACTTAACTTCAACAATTCAATTAAGTCAGTCTCTTTACTAGCTTTCTGTTTTAACAACTTCTCATATCTCTCCTTAGTTAAAGACCAAATCGGTAAGCTTAATAGATAGTCATAATTTGCAAAAATTGTCTCTCTCTTATGAACAATATTAACATCATTGTAATCATCAGAATCACTTTCTTCATCTTCATCAGCAACAACTGCTTCTTGCGTGATTTCAGCTTCAGTTTTTAGGTCAGTATAAATTGGATTACCATTCGTGTCAAATTGTGGGAACTTCAATTCCAGTAAATCTTCAATCAATTCGACTCTCTTTCTATTATTAACATTCAATTTTTTGTCAATGATCATCTTAATGAATCTGGCTTGTGATGTGAGTTTTTCCAATTGGTTTGATAAATCCTTAGCAAGGTGATCTTTACGACGTTGATAGTAGTCTAATCTAACCCAGTAGAAGTCTTCAATGATTTCATTAACATTATCATACTTCTTGATCTTTCCATTTGGATCAAAAAGAATCATGTTGGATAATGCAACAGAAGAAGTCAATTTAAATCTTTCGTAGAAACCCATTTTTTCAGTCTTTTTCATTTCCTCATCACTTAAAGTAACTATAAATCTGATACCTAATGTATGCTGTTCTTGCATATCTTTGATCCATGCTTTCTGTTTGTCATTACCAGAAAGACCCAATAACAACAATTCTTTGATACTTGAAGTCCATGTCTTAGCAGGTAATTCAGTGATGGCCAATGTGTTAGCATCAAGTTTTTCAATCTTACCATACAATTTGTATCTATCATGTGAAAGTTTTTGAACTTGACCTTCCCAACCTTTATACCAAGGAACTAATTCATCCATTTGTTCACCGTTCATTAGCTTCTTTAGATTCTTAACAATATCTCTTGGATTGAATTGTGGGACTTGAGTGGACCAACCAGTACCAATACCTTCAGCACCATTAACCAAAACCATTGGAATAACTGGTAAATACCATGTTGGCTCAACAGTAGAACCATCGTCTTCTTCGTATTTCAATAAAGGTTCATCAGCAGCATGGAAAATCCTTCTGGTGATTGGATCTAAAGCAGTGAAAATGTATCTTGGTGCTGATGCATCTTTACCACCCATACTTCTTGTACCGAAAGAACCATTTGGTTTCAACAGATTGATGTTATTGGAACCAACAAAATCTTGAGCTAAACCAATAATGGTTTGAAGTAATGATTGTTCACCATGATGATAACCAGTGTTTTCGGAAACATAACCAGCTAATTGAGCAACTTTGATTTCAGTTTTGATATTTTTCTTAAACACACCGTACAAGATTTTTCTTTGACCTGGTTTGAAACCATCTAAGACAGATGGAATAGATCTGATGTTATCAGCCATTGAGAACAAGATTAATTCCTTGTTGATGAATTCACTGATAGGAATTTTATCCAAATCTGGATCTAAATGTGTACCAGGAACAAGACCTCTCAACCATTCCTTACGATCATCTGCTTTCTTCTTAGAGAATGCTAAATCAATCAAACCTTTATCATCTCCTTGCAAATGGTCAAACGTCTTCAAATGTTTCTCCAAATCACTGAAATATTGACGAGCTTCTTCTTGAGAGGATGTACCCAAACCTTTGTAATATTTATGACCCCAAGAAGAAATCTTACCTTCAGTTTCAACCCAGTGTTCAAATTCAGGCATATTATAGAAAAGTAAAACATCCTTTCTTGGTCTAGTGATTGTGACTTTGACAATAGGAGTCATGAATGTCATCAAGAACCCAGGAATTTCTAATAAACCAGGGAATGAACTTTCTAGGAAATTGATAATCAAACCTTTAATATGCGAACCATCAGTATCTTGATCTGTCATGATCATGATTCTACCATACCTCAATGATTTAGTATCTTCATACTTCCTCTTATGTTGTAAACCCATGATTTGTTTGACAGCTTGAATTTCAGCATTCTTAGTGACTTGATCAGCAGAAGCTTCTCTAACGTTTAACATCTTACCTCTCAATGGATAACAGCCATAGTAATCTCTACCAATAACGGCCAAACCAGCAACAGCTAATGACAACGCAGAATCACCTTCGGTTAAAATCAAGGTACATTTGTAACCATCTTTGGTACCTGCTTTGTTAGCATCTTCTAATTTTGGATGATCTGTGATTCTTGATTTTCTTGAACCATCAGTTCTTTTCAAAGCTTTATCAGCATTAGCTTGGCCAAGATCTAAGATTCTATCAATGAATTCAGTCTTAAGGATAGATGTGATGAATTCATCCGGAACTTTAGGATCTGAACCAAATTGTTGTCTTCTGATACTCAACTGTTCTTTGGTTTGGGAAGTGAAAGCAGGATTTTCAATCAAACAGTTAACGAAAATAAAAATGTTGTTTCTGATTTGGAAAGGTTTAACATTGGCCTGTTTATGTTTCTTCTTTAAGACTTCACCAATTTTATCGACAATTTGATCTGAGATGTATCTGACATGAGTACCACCTGATGTGGTTGCAATGGAGTTAACGAATGAGATTTGATTGAACGCATTATCAGCAACACCGAATGCGATTTCCCAACGACCTTTGGCTTTTGCATCATCTAATTTCTTGTAGATGATGGTTGGTTTCTTTGTCATTTCTTCTTCAGTAAGATCACCATTTGCTAGTTTCTTAGCATGTATTGCCTTGATGTACATTTCAACGTACTGTTTGAAGGAGTTGATTTTCAACTTGGTGCCATTCAAATAAACAGCAACATCTCTGATAGTACCTGCCAAATCATAGACACGACGTCTTAAAACACCGATGATATCTTCATCCAAGGTATCCATATGAAACTTTTCTAAATCTGGTTGGAATGAAATTTTGGTATACTCAAGTGGATTTTTTGAAGTTTGGTTCTTGATCTTTGGTTTACCGACAACACTCATATTGTTTTCCCATGTTTGGACATACTTCTTCAACGATCCTTTATCACAGGTCTCAACAGTGAACTTAGTGGAGAAGATGTTACACAACTTAGCACCATAACCATTTCTACCACCGGTGACTTTCTTTTCATCATCATCATAATTGGAAGAAGTTAACAAGTTACCAAAGATCAACTCTGGAATATAGATCTGTTCTTTGTCATGGATTTCAATTGGAATACCTTTACCATCATTCTTAACTTCGATTAAGTTTTTTTCAATGTCAATGTTGACATCGATTCTCTTCATTGACGGATCCCTGATTTTATTATCAGCGGCGTTAACTAGGATCTCATCAAAGATCTTAAATAGACCAGGAACGATCTTAACAGGCTTCTCAACCATCTGTTCGGACTCAGCATCATAGATCCACATCAGCGATTCTTGATGTTCAGTGGAACCGATATAAGTATCAGGTCTCTTCAAAATATGCTCCAACTGGGAAAGTTTCTGATATTGGTCTGAAGCATTCTTAGATTTGGCACCAGACGTGCTATTTATCTTGTTTTTAGCATCTTTCAAGACGTTATCAGACATTGAGTGAACCAATCTGGAGGAGAGTAAAGTAGCTGAAAACGAGGATCTGTGAAAATGCCTGGGAAGAAAGAGTTTGGCGCTGTTCAAAAGGTTTCCACAACCGATAGACATGGAAGAGACAAAAGAACGTAAACAAAGATCAGAAAAGAAAACATCGTTTTTTGAAAAGGAACGCGCCCAATTTTTCTTTTTGAGGTTGTCTCCATGGCAACTGCAACATGAAAAAGAAAATTATTGTGCACGTGACTCAAACAGCTTCATTACTTGCAATGATGGTGGTGGTGTTTTCGATATCCATTAAATAAATCGTTTAATTCATCGGTCAATTGACGTTCCTGGTGTTGGTTGCAGAAGCGTCGACTGTCTTTCTTGATGGTATAAACTCACATCGTCAGCTGTTGATGGATGAGTTAGTTCTAATCGGTTAAGGATTTGCACCATCGTTAATGCTTGGTGAGTTTCTGTTTGCAGTAGCATTCAGGGACTCAATATCAATTGGAGTAGGTACCTTTTCCTGAGAAGACTGTCTAATTTCAGATAATAATCAAAAATTGAGGACCTTAGATCCGACTTCGCTTGTTTTGTTTCGAAGTTCAAACCCAACTCTTTTGCTTGAGCTTGCTCCATTCCAACATCATGGTGTTCTTGGGATATGACGTTGCATCTGGAATCAGCGGCCCCTAAATAGTCTTGTAGAACAGCAGGTAACAATGATAAAAGAGCTGGTAGTAGTGGGTGATTGAGTAAACATTCAGGTGTTGGGAAACGAGAACTCTTACTTCTTCATTCTCCTTCTGTTGTTTACTAAACCAGCAATCAAGTTCTCAATTTTGTAAGAGGACAATTTGAATTTGGTGATACTGTGACTGGTTTTATAAGAATTATGATCAGTTGTATGATCTTTATTATCAGCACGATCTTTTTGTTCGAACTTTAAGAAGGACATTTCATTGGCCAATTGTTTATTTTCCTCTTGTGTCGCAAAGGAAGCTGTGGGGCACCTGGTATTACCAGCATTTATTTCATACACCCCGAGCTGAATTTGGTTCTTTTGCAGTGGATTTAGCAGTGCCCTGTGGTTCTGCAGGCTGACCGTTGACGACTGTTGGTTTTATTGTGCTTATGTAATCGTGATTGAGAAGCGACGAGGAATAGGTGCTGTTTTCTTCGGCTTCCAATGAACTGACCGCCGCTCTTGGAGGGCATTTCAATTTCCTTTAAAGCTAGATTGGGATTAGGCGAAATTACAGATCTCAAAAAATAATTAGAAGTAAACTGTGATCTGAGGATTCAGAATCAGCTTCCTCTGCATATGCCATTTTCTTCAGTAAAGCCGGTGTTGTAACTTTTGCCATCGAAGTCATAGAAACTTTGTTCAAGTGGGTATGCACGCTTCCTAACGATTTAATGATCTAACAGAGTTACTTTCGTCCTTGATAAAAACCCTTTTGTCTGGTTTTTGCAGGCGAACTAATAGTCCATCAAACTTGCTGTATAGATTTTCAAAAAAGGTCCCTTGGCCCAGTTGGTTAAGGCGTGGTGCTAATAACGCCAAGATCAGCAGTTCGATCCTGCTAGGGACCATTTCTTTATTTTTGCTCCCCTACGCGTCAAAATGGAGGAGTTTTCTTTTTTTCTATCAGATCAATTAGTATTACGAGCGGATCGGATGATACCGAAGACATAGCTCAGTACGTCTAGAGCCTCGACTTGGGGCCTCTTCTTCCATTTATTTTCAGATCGGATCGTAAAAATACCTGGTCCCGAATTTTAGCAAGTGACACAAAATAAAGGTCTGACAACGTGATCTGGAGAGAAGTGGTCGAATCAGCTGAATAGTGATGCTAATGTGAACAGGGAAGTTGGGTTAGCCTGAGGTGAGATTCCGCTCAATTGATCTTCCCCAGCCAATCTCCCAACTGTTCACACTTTTCAATGCTGCATTGGCGCTTACAAGGTTGCTATTATAGCAACCACAAAGCAACTTTTTTAACCACCATTACATCAGCACAGTAGCAAATGCACAATTTCGCATGTCACAGAGTCACTGAAATCAGTGGAGTAAATCCTTGGGTATATAAACTGTCATGCCAGCTGTTTTTCTGTCCCTCAGTTGCAACATTCTCAACATTCACTACAACCAATAGAAAATGTCCACAAGATACGTTATCGGTGGTGTTGCTATTGCTGGAGCCACTTATTATGTCTACCAACAAAGACTCGAACAAACAACAATTCAGGAGCAATCAGGATTGAAATTGCCAACTTTTGGTTCCAAATCACCAAGAGAAGGTCCTGCTGAATACACTGGTCGTCAAATAGATGAGACTACTGCCCAAGCAAAAGACAAACTATATGACTTGAAAGACGAAGCTGGCAGAAAGCTTGACCAAAGTTTCAGCAAGATTGAAAAAGAAAAGGCCAGAGCCACTAATTGGGCCAGTGATAGATTGGACGAAGAAAGCAAGCGCGCCAAAGAGAATGCTGATGCCTTGTACAAACAAGCCAAAGGTGAAGACACCAGGGGTGTCTTAGACAGAGCCGGTCATGAAATCAAACGTACCGTTTACGATGCTAAAGATGCCACAAAAGAGAAGTTAGGCAATGTCAAGGACAAAGCTGCTGCTATAGCCGACGAAAAGACGGGCTGGTTCACCTCCAAGGAGGACGAAGTTGCCAGACAAGCCAGAAGATCAGTCGCTGGTTGGTCTGAAACTGCTCAACAGAACGCCGATGCTTACTACGACTCCCTACACACCAAAGCTGATGACACTAAATCATCCTTGTTCGGTTGGGGTTCCAAGAAGAAGTCACAATCAGAAAGTGCATTGAACAAAGCCCGTGATGAGGCCCAAAGATACGTTGATCAAGCACAAGGTAAATTTGATCAAACCAAGGCCTCATGGTTCAGTTTAAACCAAGATGCTGAAAAGAAGAGATTGCATGATGAAGCATCCAGACAGTTGGACGCTGCCAAAGCCAGCTTAAACTCTGCCACTGATCAATTGAACCAATGGAAAGAACAGGCTAAGAATGCCGTTAATGGTCAAAGCCAAGGTGGTTTATATGGTTGGTTGAGAGGTGATGCCATTCCCCCAGAAAAGGAAGAAGCTTTAGCTGAAAGAACTTCTCGTGCTTTGAGAGGTTGGGGTGAATCTGCTGAAATCTTCGCCAAAGATGAAGTCGATGAAACCCATCGTCGTTTAGGAAAAGTTTCTGACCATGGTACAGTCACGAGAAAACAATTGAGTGATGATGCCGACCAATTAGCTGATGAGGCTCAACGTAAATTGAATTCTTGGTCAAGATGGGCCGATAAGAAGTATGATTCAACTGCTCAAGGTGCTCAAGATTTCTACAATGATGCTCAAGAAGCATTGAAAGATGCTCAAAAGGAAGTTGAAAACTCAACCAAATCATGGTATAGCTGGGGTTCCAGCAAATCCAAGGAAGTTGAAGTAGATGCTAAGAAGAACTTGGAAGATGCTCAATTAAGATTAGACAAAGCTACCAGTGATTTACAAAGATGGGGTATTGACACTGCTAAAGACTTGAATCTGAAATTCTGGTCAAGTGCTGATAATGCTCTACATGAAACCAAAAAGGGTATTGACTCATTGAGTGAGGGTGCAAAAGATGGTTTAACTGATGCTCAGAAATGGGTCAAAGATCAGAAATGATCATATTACTATCATACTGAAGAAGATCAGACGTTTTATTGAGTTTTTGTACTGATCTGTTATTTAATATACGACCATATATATGAATTAGAAACCCTGTAGTAGAGATTGATGAACTACAATTCAAGTCTCAAAAATCAAGTGTCACTTTACAAAAACATTAATTGAATTGGGGCGTTCACTCATCATCATCTTTATCTTTCTTACCACCTCCAAAGATACCTTTCTTAACCTTACCAACGACACCGAAACCGGTACCAATAACGGTCTTACCAGCACCTAAACCGGCACCAAGACCAGTACCAACCGCTTTCAAACCAACATCACCAATATTAGTACTTTGTTTGTTCACATGAACGATATATCTTGGTCTGAAACCAGTCTTCAGTTTCAACAAACCACCATCTTCACCCTTTGGACCCTTAACTGGAAGTTCATACTCTGATGGGTTGATTGGATCAATATCAGCAAGTTCTAAAGTAGCAGTACCTAATGGATCATCTTGACCTGCACCGAAATCCCAATCAGCTAATTTGAAAATCAAGTTTGTGTTAACACGATTGGTGATTTCAAGTGAAGTGTTTTCATTCCATGTTGGGTTTAGTGTCTTTTTGATAGTTTTGGATTTGTAAATAGAATCATCTTCAAGGTTGTTTACATAGATCTTGAAGAATGGATCCGATCTACCGTTGGAATCAGCACTTAATAAGTTAGTGGCACCAATGACATCTAATTCTAAAGTACCAGAGTTAGTGATTAAATCAGATGGTGGTAAACTTGAAGGAGTTATTGGAATCCATTGAGTTTGAATCTTGATCTTGCTGTTACCCATACCATTCAGAGTCAAGAAATTTGGCGCATGATATGAGTTCTTCAATAATGATAAGGTTGGGATGGCAGATTCTGCAATTGGTTCAGAAATTCTGGTCGCATACTTTTCCTTGACTAATCTGAAGGTAACTGTGGACCATTCCAGTTCTTTGACTAAAACATCACCAGTATTCGGAGTACTGACATTCTTATGAGTAATTTTTGGTGAGGTATGAGATGGATAACCTTGCCCATCAGCATAGACTTGTAAATATGTGTTGATGTTGTTAAATTCACCCGATAGGACAGTGAAAACAAATAAACCTGACGGGTGTGTGATCAATTCAGCAAATGTCAATTCTTTCTTGTTGGTATCTTCCAAATCTTCATCATCAACATTTTCTACTTTCTTCTTACCATTTTTCTCTTCTTCTTCAACTTTCTTTTGCTTAGCAATTTTCTTTTCTTCCTTGATCTTGCGTTCCTCTTCAATATCTTCTAAAGTTTTAACTGGTAATATTGGATAGAATGACAAGCCATACGTGACAGTACCCTTTGGACCTTTCTTATGAACTAATGTACCTGTTCTCAATTCCTTATCAACATATTCAACATACGCAGTGTCGTCATCATTTCTTTCAATCAATTCATTGGTCTTGACATCAAATGAACCTAATGTTCTGTCCTTACCACTCTTCTCAGAATCCATCACTTCAACAGTGAATTTTTGATTTGGAGAAGTAACTGGAATATAAACAGTTTCATTCCAAACAGGATCCAATTCATTTTCAATTAAAGCAGTACGACCCTTTTGAATACCATTGACTAAGATACGAACATATGGATCACTCTTACCGACTTTCTCAACGTTTCTTAAATCTTCACCTTTGTTAATTAAGACTCGAACAACACCAATTGGCTGCGTATAACCACCAGTACCTGCTGCATCTCTCATTGCAACAGATTTCCAAACAGTATTCATCTTGAATTCACCTTCGCCTTTACTGAATGGGACCCAGTCTCTCTTAATTTCAGAACGATCAATCAATGAATTCAAAGATTCTAAAGTAGCTGAGACCACTTTACCCTTTGGATCTTTGACCAAGATTTTCAATTTAGCCTTACGACGATCAGTGACGATAGATTCAAATGAGACTGAGAATGTTGGACTATCATTGTTTTTAATGACTGAAGTTTTTTGAATCAACTCATCATTGAAGAAGACTTCAACGTATTGCGACAATTTACCATCATTTGCAGTGTTGACGTTTCTTAATTCAGTGATTTCAATCTTTGTTAAACCAGTGTTTAAATCTTCTGGAGTCTCAGTTGAACCATCAGGTAATGTTCTTGGTTCTAAAGTTGGGCTAAATTCATAATCATACAAGAATTCACCCACTGGTTTTGAATTTCTTAGGAAGACACCTACTTGATTCTTAGCAAACTGATTATCTGCAATATCATTCAAATCAATTTGTAATTGACCCAACTTCTTATCCTTACGATCATCATTGTAATCAAAACAAGTAATTAGTAGTGGTTCAGTGAAGGAGTTAACCAAAACGTAAACTGTCTCATCCCAAATTGGTCTTAAGGTGTCTTCAATAGTCTTTGTCTTAGCAAGAACATCTCTACCATTGAAACCAAAAGTTAAATATGGATCAATAGTGTTACCCATGACACGATCAGCAGCTTTCAAATCTTTGGCAGATCTAGATTTGATAGTCAAGATACCAATTGAAGTGTTTGAACCAGATAATAATTGAGGAACGTTTAATTGAAAAGAAAATGGTTTGAATAACATTGGACCACCAAATTTCAAAATCATCTCATTAATTAATGGCAATAAGCCAGGAATGGCTAAAATTTCCCAATTAAAGATAGATTCACCTAATAATTTAGAGACAAAATCAAATTCAGGTGGTTCCATAACAGAAACATTAACAGTTTCAATATGAGGAAATGAGGAAGTCATTCTTAAACGAACTCTTGCCCATGCTTTAAATGCAACATTCTCAACTATAACCGGAATAGTGATACCAAATAACTTAGCCTTAACAACAACTCTTTGATTGACATAATTTCTTAATTGTTTAACGCTGGCATCAGCAGTAGAATTTGGGGTGAACGAGAACCCCCAATCCATGACAACGACATCATCCTTTGGAATTCCTAATGTCTTGACGAAATCAATTCTTGGTGGCTTGGTACCGACAGTAAATTCATCAATCCATAAGGCTTTCACAAAAGCTGGGATGGCTTCATTAGCAGCAATGATTGGATTGACCTGTTCACAAACAATTTGGGAGACTGATGGTTCCAAGAATTTCCAGTATTTGTCCAAGAAGGTATTCAACCAATCCATAGTTTCATAATCATGTTCAATATGTTTTAAAGTAAATTCCTTTTGAATTTCTTCTCTAATAGTACCTCTATACTTCTTAACTGAAGTTCTGTAAAATAAAGCACAAAGTAAAGCAACAAAAAACACAGGAGCGATTGAAAAATTGAACCAACCAATAATGAAGGACAACAACGCTGAAACAATAATAATACCGACATTATGATACCAATCACCATAGTAGATCTCAGGCAAGTAACTATCCAAGAATGTCTGTTTAACCAAATCAATTAATTCATCGTCTTGGGTCAGAGTATCTTTCTCTTCCCATTGACCAATCTGTTTCCAACCAACCGCTGTCACAGGAACAGGTGCTCTTTGTTCTTTCAATGCCAACTTCTCTGCTTCAATGACTTTTGCTTCATCAATGCTTTCTGACTTATCACCTGGCTTGTCATCCAAAGTAGCTTCCACGATATCCTTTTGCTATAATTCATCCTAGTTAGTACTCACTGCCTCAAAACAATAGTAGCATATCCACATACGCCTGGGGCCTGCTCAACCGTGACATCAGAGGGCAACAATGGCGTGCTTTCTCTTTCCGACATGATCTCAAATTGCCAATTGACGGTTGAATCTGTTCAACTAGCAAGCTTGAAGGCTTTGAAGTGAGAATTTATTGTTTTGACGGGTATTTCCTCAAATGAAATTTCAGCCAACTTGACGTGGAAGTGTGGCCCAAACCAAGTCTCTGTTGCTGGTTCGCGGGCTTCTGTGCAGAATGTTGGATTTTTGTGGTAGAATGGATTCAGAGTGTAGACTTGTGGTTTAAGAAGGGGTAAAGTTTGGTATGGTATGTTTGTTGTTGTATTGGAAGTTGTTGTGTTAGTCTCAGATCCCCCACATGTCCCCAGCCCTGCGCATTTTACAACCTCACATCTCATTCGTCGATTCCAAAATGCGCCGAAAAAATTCATATGTCGACAATTCAGAAAATTTTCTGAAAACTTGTCCTTTTTTCCTTTCTTTCTTCCTTTCCCCAGTATTCAATTCGATATCACAACAATGTCCAACGAACGTACTTTCATTGCCATCAAACCAGACGGTGTCCAAAGAGGTTTAATTGCCTCCATCTTAGGCCGTTTCGAAAACAGAGGTTACAAATTAGTTGGTATCAAATTAGTTACTCCAACTGAAGCTTTGTTAAAAGAACATTATGCTGATTTAACCTCAAAACCATTCTTCCCATCTTTGTTATCATACATGTTGTCTGGTCCAATCTTAGCCACTGTCTGGGAAGGTAAAGACGCTGTCAAACAAGGTAGAGCTATCTTAGGTGCCACCAACCCATTACAATCTTTACCAGGTACCATCAGAGGTGACTTCGCTATTGACATGGGTAGAAACGTCTGTCACGGTTCTGACTCTGTTGAATCTGCTAACAAGGAAATTGACTTATGGTTCAAGAAAGAAGAATTAGTTGACTACAAACATGCTTTGTTTGGTTGGTTATACGAATAGGTTTATTAAACTAGTTCGATAATTGCTATTGTATAGGGTTTAATTTAAACTGGTACCTAATTTAATTTGATCTGTAGTGAATATGACCTTAATTGGTTAAATATCTTTTCATTAGCTTGTTATAGTTACAAAAGGTGATCCGTTTCTTTCATTTGATCGTTAATTGATTCGTTGAAGGCCAGAGTTGCAAGACTCATCATCTCCACGATGACATCGAATCGATTTTTGTAATCGCTGTTGAGTATCTCTTCAGGCAATTGCTGTTTATGGATCAATTTCAAAATAGTTGACAGACGTGCAAAACAACCAATTAGCGAATCAGTGGCTTCAATTCTGGTCAATGCATCAGTCATATATCTGAACTCTTTGAACTTCTTCAACACTGTAACACAGTCGAAGAACTCAATAAGCTGAGCGGTCATCATTTCACATACCTCAGCGTCAAAGGACTCCAGATCCTCTACAATTCAATTCTCTGGTTGTAAACGATCAATCTTCCTTACAAGAATGGTATTCAAATCACTTAGCTTGAAGAAAATATTTAATGAACTCTCAATATGGTTGATATAAAAGAAGCAGTTCTCTGACATCACCTTCAGTATCTTAATGGGATCAACGGTTATTAAATTCATCATAATCTGGTGAGTTCCTTGATAATGGTAAAGATTCCGATATGGTGAAAAATGTCAAACTCGTATGCTACCTGATTGATGAAGTTCATACTGACTCTGTTTTTTGCAGTCAATCTGGAAACATAACCTTCACTCTTCGTTAGCACAATCGAATCAAAATTTAACCTGAGTAACGTCTGCAAATCATTCAATTCGTAAACCAACCATTGAACTATCTGTTCAGAATCCATCAAATAAGAACAGCAGCCTTCCAACAGTGGTACAATCTTATACTTTAACTTGTACATGTCAATACAATACAAATCAATCCAGGTTTTTCTATCACTCCAATTCATCTCTTTCTCAATCACAGAAATCATATTCATCAATTCATCAATCAACTGTAACATGACACCTTCTTTCATCATGATCCCGTGTCCCAAGATCTCAATAAACGCAACTACTTTATCAGTGGGGATGGTATAGTATTCGTTAATCTCCCACACAATCACATAACTGAACACCATCAATTCAGGAACCTTGCTGAACACGGCGCTCGTTCTGAAGAGTTTTTCCTTCAACTCCAAGAACGAATGGCGGATCCGCATGGCATCAGATTCCTTACCTAATCAACGAAAGAACAACCTAATCTTCTCAAAAACAACAAAACGAGTTCAATGAACAGATATTTAACCGCCCAACCATTTCCCATAATAATAATTCCTATCTTTTCCCCCATTCAAACAATAATACTCATTAGCAAACAAAAACACACACAAATCAGCAAATCACTTAGCTAATCTCTATTGCCCTCCATTGTTTCTTCTTCTAAACCAGCCGGATCCCGCAGCAAACCACACAATCTTGTCATAGCAGGACTCACCGAAGCTGAGGAGCTGGCTCAAGTATGGGTTTTCATGAACTAGCTCGAGATTGTAGTTCTTCTTCAATGAGGCGAGAACAATGGTGCAGAGGACGACGTCGAAGGAGTAGTGGACAAGGGTAGATAGCTGAAAACGGTTAGTACCGAAAATAAGAGCAACGATGAGAGGCTACACTCACACTCATGGCAACGATTGTACAGATTAATCGTGTGTAGAAAGGAAAGGTTGATCTGGAATTGTTTTAGGATTTTAGTGTGATATTAAGACACCCAAACACCTTCAAATCTTTTGTTTACATTTTCACGTCAAAAAGCCAAACAAACAGAACCAATTACCAAATGCTAACCAACATTGATCGAACCCGCGCCATGTCCAACCCATACACCAAATTCCGTCTCGCGAAGCGGTTCAATGGACCTCCACAACAACAGCAAATCACAACATTGGATTACGATGACTCTGGTCAGTTCTTGATTGCCACTTCCATCAACAAATCTATTCAGTTATACGATACGATGAAAGGTAGGTTCATAAAGGCTGTCCAATCACAAAAATATGGTTGCCATTCTGCGAAATTCACACATAACAGTCATCACTGTCTCTATGCATCATCGGCATCCAAAGAAGATCATACCATCAGATACTTGTCTCTCCATGACAATTCATTCGTTAGATATTTCAAAGGGCATAAAGGTCTTGTGAATTCTATAGAAGTGAGTCCTACTCAGGATCTTGCCGTCAGCGCCTCTATGGATGATACAGTCAGACTATGGGATCTTCGAGCATCAAATTCCCAGGGACTCCTCACATTTAAAGCACCTGCATTCACCGCATTTGATCCATCTGGGTTAGTATGTGCATTGGGTTCATCACCAGTTTCAGCAACACCAACAGCAGTGACAAAAGGTGTCCTACAGTTGAAAGATATCAGAATGTTCACGGATTCATCGTTCTTGAAAGTTGATCTGCCTGAAGGTTTCCTGTTCAATAAGATAGAGTTTTCAAATGATAACAAGTTCATTTTACTGTCATCCACAAATGGTGATCATTTGATATATGATTCATTTGATGGGAAGCTGGTGAATACATTGGCACTAGGCACATATGTTCCACCATCAGATTGGCCAAGTTCTGGTACATCTTGTTTCACACCAGAGGGGAAATACGTACTTAGTGGGAATGGCGAGGGTTCTATATCGTTGTTTGAACCAGATGATTCTAAGATGGAAGGATCAATTAATGCCTCTGCTAAGTTACTTAACAGTCTTGATTTCCAACCAAGAATGGTGCTGTTCAATCCAAAGTTTCAGCAGTTTGCTACAGCTGATGTCAGTGTCAATTTTTGGCTTCCTCAGGAGTAAAGCGCTACTTTTTTCATGCATTATTTAATACACTTCTGCTATAGATTACGCTACAGTTCACCTCTCGTAGGGTCGACTCCTCTATTCTTCTACGTCTATATTGGTATAGATGAATTGATTTTATAAGGCTATGGGTATATCAGATCTGCATCGTTCTCCATGTACTCCACCAAACTCTTCAAATAATCATTTTTACTGTTCTCCAGAGTCTCCACATCACCGATAATAACCAACTGTCTCTTTGCTCTAGTAATAGCAACATTCAATCTTCTCTCATCTTTCAAAAATCCAACCTCATGCTCATCATTACTACGCACCAACGAAATAATAATCACTTCTTTCTCTCTTCCTTGAAACCCATCAACCGTGCTGACTTCGATCTGTTTATAATCTTTTCTGTTCTCAAACACAGTCTGTAATTCCTTCTTGATCAGTGATACCTGTGCTCTATACGGAGAAATCACGCCAATGTCATCAAACTTACAACCAGCATCCAATAACTTCTCAATGTGTAAGACAACTATAGTGACTTCATTATCATTATATTTAGACTGAATGATCTCATTGTTGTCCAAATCATCAGATCTGTCATGGAATAAACCACCCTGAGTATCATACCAAATCAGGCTCTCTTCTGTGATTTCATTCTTTTCAACATTTCCTAGCTCAAACAACTTGATATTTTCACAAGATTCATGAGATTTCAATAAACCGTCGTACATCACATTCGATGAAAATTCAATAATTTTGGAGTTCATTCTATATTGAACATCTAAAAACTTCTTGAATTCAGGATTTGGAAATAGCTTTAGTAATCTATCAAATATAGTCTTTTCTAATGCTCTTTTGACCTTACCTGAACTGGTCTTCACTGTTGGTGGAAGTTGTTTGTTATCGCCAGCCAGAATCAGCTTCTTTGCAGTTGGGTGATGGATTAATGGGATCCAGCATTGTGGTTCCAAAGACTGTGAGATTTCGTCAATGATGATTGTGTCAAATACGTCTTCTATCGATGATGGTTGTTTGTATAAGTTTGTGAGTTCCCTTGCACTGGAACCATGCAACGTAGAGATGATGACTTTGGCATTGAGGATGGTTTGATTGATGGACTTCTTCTCTCTGACTTTCAAATCCTTGCGTAGGTCTTTGACTTCTGCGTAGATCATTCTTTTCTCTTTGTATGATTTTGATTTTTTGATCTTTTTCTTTAGATTTGTGTCAATCTCATTCTTCAACTCTTTCAAAATAATACCATCATCAGCATCATCAAGTACTAGGTCCAAACAATGTTTCAAATTAGTCTCTAATAATCTTGAGGGATGCCCAATTCTGATCAGTTCGTTGGTTTTATAATATGGGGATAATCTCTCCAAGATAGTATCAACAGAGATATTTGATGGACCACAAACTAGGACTCTCTCACCACGACTAGTCAGTTGCAAGATTGTCTCCACAAGAGTTGTTGTCTTACCAGTTCCAGGAGGTCCATGCACCAAAGTCAACGGGGATCCCAAGGAATACTGTATTGCCCTCTTTTGCGAATCGTTCAGTCCATTGTTCGTAAACGTTAAATCTTCAATCTTCTCATGAGGTGGCTGTTTAAAAGCAAAGGGTATCATCCCCAGCAATATCTGGAATAGATCAGGCAATTCATTCTCTTTCAATTCAGCTAGTTTTCTCATTGTGGATTCCATTCTTTTGTAAGTCACCGAATTACTCAATTTTACTATCCATACTCTGTTCAAATCAACACACTGATCCCCATATTGTTCATCAACACTGACTATGATTGAATCATAAGAGATTCGTGATATCACACCCTCGACACCATTTTGAATTACAGAGTCTGATCCGGTATCAGAACCCTTAGAGTCACTAACGCTATTCGATTTCCCACTTTTCTTTGATTTGGCTTCTTTGCCTGCAGTAGTAGCAGTGTTACCTTTGTTCTTGTTGATTACCTTCACGATATCACCAGTTTTGAAATCACCAATCTTCAAGTCACCTTTACCTGAGTCATTCTTCAATTCTAATATGATTCTTGCACCAAGACCAGTTCTCATTGATTCAAAAACCAGATTGTTAATGGCGAGTTCTGCCTTAACTAATGATTTGACACTTAGAGATTTCAATAGTTCTTCAGTCTGTGAGAGATCAGCTTGCCTCTCTAGCACAATGTTAGTGAGAAAGTGCGTGGACAGCTTCTGTTGAGGTGTTGCATATTGTGTGAGCTGCTCTGCGGACATCTGATGGTGGTTTGTGTGGTGTTGCTGGCCAAAGGTAGTTAGTGTGCTTGTTAGCGAAAAATTGTATTATGTCAGAAAAGTAAATACTCAGCTTCACGAACTACAATGATATCATAATCAATATGTGTATTGGTTTGTTTCAGTTTTAGCTTCGTCAATTCATAACAGATCCAAATGGTATATCCAAAAGACCATACGCTAAATTAAACAAAAAAATTGTTCAGTGTTTTTGGCTCTAAAATGTAAATGTAAAATATAAATAAGATTTATCTCACTAATGAATAGAATGAATAAAACACTCTACATAACAGTCAAGTCACCGAATTTTTCTTTGTAACCTGGTGCGGTCCAGATACCCTTCTTGACCAATAATGAAACCTTTTCATCAATATCTGGTCTAGCAGCAACAACATCATCAACGGTTAGTTGTTCAAATGGTCTAGCAGCGTCAATGCTACTTAAGGTCTTTTGTAAGTCAGCTAATTCTTTAGCAACCACAGTTTCAGTGGCAGAAGCGTTTTCAACGGCTTTTGATTCGAAAGCTTCAATTGATTTCAATTGTTTGGAAACATCTAATTTAAGTGGAGTATAAGCATTGACTTCCTTTTCGATTAAATCAATGACTTTTTGGTTCTTCAAGATGGATCTGTAGTGGGAAAAGTCAACCTCGGTTGCTTGTTGTTCTAATTCTAAGATTGATCTTCTAGCTTCATCATTTCTCTTTTTGAAAGCTGATAATGAGGAAGCAGTTTGACCAGTCAAACCTAATTTGGAAATAATTTTGGTCCAGTCTAATTTGGAAGCAGCTGATGAACGCTGTTGATATAATGTTAGTATTTAGGAACTTCCCTTTAGTTGAATTGGACGGAATCTTGTGAATTGATGTTTACCCCTGATCTTGACCCATAATGTTTGATTATTTTGGAGTAATTGAACACGGAGCCGTAACTCACAACATCAAGACCAGGACAAACCACCAATCGAGTAATATTGTTGGAATCTGCGCAATCACAAGTCTATTGCCGACAGGAATATGACATACCAAGACAGAAGACATTTTGATGCTGGTGAAGGAATATTGAAATTACACCTCTTTAGAGCTTTTCGAAGCTTTTGTTTTTCTTTGAAATTTTCAAGGTTTTTTTTAATTGGCCGAACCTTAGGGAGATTCAGCATAACAATAGTGGCAAAAAGCACACGCGGCCTGGACGTGTTATGCCAGAATCAAGATCCGGTCAACTAAAAAAGTTTTCGCGGTGCTAACCGGATGGGGTTTTAAACAAGGACGGAATTCGTTTCCCGTTATCAATAAAGAATCCAACTCCACTACACTGCATTACACTCTGTTTTCTCATCCAAGGCAAAGGTGTTCGTCATGCTTCACGAGCTTTTGGAAGCGGACCCGGATGCCCTTTTGAATGCCGGCATGGACGAGGGACTTGATGTGCCTATTTCCAGGCAGAAACGGTCGTCTATTGCGTGAGTATTGTGGGAAATCTTATTGTTCAGATCTGATAAACTAACAATAAACAACAGTTGTGCTAGATGCAGACAGAGACACATCAAATGCCCTGGTGGTGAGCCGTGCGAGAAATGTGCAAAGGCCAATGCTGCTTGTGAATATATCGAGGGTGAGAAGAAGATCGTGGTCTCGATGAAGTATTTGCAGAAGCTTCATGATGATATCGCAAGACTGAAGAAAGAGAACGCTTCTTTGAAAATGAACACAAAGGTGCCAAAAATGATAGAACCAAAGACCATGTCATTGGAACCAATCAGGCCCAAGGTCAAGGAGCCATCACCTGCTGATGATACTGGATCAACTCCTGGTAGTAGTGCTTTCGATTTGGAAAACGTGGTGGAAAGCTCAGATATGGGAGTTGTGCTTAATGCTACTTTTCAAGATAACACTACATCGAATCTGAGTAAGGTCCCAGATAGAGATGAATTTATTGCACCATTTGTTAATCAACAGCATACGCTTGTTTATTCTAGAACTGGTCAGAAATTTTATGTTGGTTCATCGTCAATGACATTGTTTGGTATTCAAGTCCAGAATATGATCTCACATAGCAGTTATGATGAGGGTTCAAATCCAGAAGTCCCAAGTTTGACTGTTACTGAAACTGTGTTAGAAAGGGAAGGTAATGCCTACAGAATCATGCTGGGTAAGACGAAGAACAGACCGGGTGTCTCCGTGAAATTTACGATGCCATCCTATTCTTATGCAATGTTACTTGTTGATACATTCATTCAGTACAATGATGGTTGTTTCTACTTTTTTAATGAAGGTGTTGTGAAGGAAAATTTAAGAAGAGTTTATGATGGTATTGGAACTGATAACAAGTCAGATGCTATCATTGAAACTATCTGGTTCTGTAAAGTGCTGTTGATCTTTGCAGTTGGTGAGATGTATTTAGGGACTGCCAATAACATCAATGGTAATAAACTGTCCCAGGATGATGCTAAATTACCAGGTTCTGGTTTCTTCCACCAAGCTTCAGAGTTGTTCACTGGTTTGTTCTCATCCGGTGCCATTGATAATTTGGCCAGAGAAGGTGGTATTGAGGTTCTATTGCTATATGCTTTCTACTTACAAGTGGCTGATTGCACAGTTGCATCATATTTCTACTTTGGTTTAGCCTTGAGAGCTTCCTTGATCTTGGGTATGCACGTTGATGCTGATAAGGAAAATGTCACCAGATATGAACTAGAACATAGAAGACGTCTATGGTGGACTGTTTATATGTATGAAAGAATGTTATCATCTAAAGCTGGTTTGCCACTATCATTAAATGATTCAAGTATTGGTACTGAGTTACCCGATGATTTTGATATGTTTAATCCACCACCTGGTTGTGAGCATTATATCTTTCCAGAAGCTGAATATATCACAAACTGTGTCAAGATCACCCAGATCAATGCAAAGATCTTGTCATGTTTATATCAGAAACAGCCCGATACCAATATTTTACCAGTTTTAGCTGAATTAGTTGGTCAATTGATTGAATGGAAACAACATTTACCTGATTTCCTAAAGCAAGATTTCAGTCAAAAGGATCTACAGATTTCTAGACTGGTCACAAATATCATGACTGAATATTTCCAAGGTATCAATTTGGCTGTTAGACCATTATTATTCCACTTTGCATCAAAACAACTAAAAGAGAACCAAAAGCAGAACAAATATATTGATTTGAATGATTATTCCAAGTCCATCATCACTTTGTTCAATTCCTCATTCCAAGCCTCAATCAACTCAATCAGAGCCATTTGGTCATTAATGCCCGATAACATGGTGGCTTTGTTTGGTTATATGGATAGAGAATATTTATTCACATCTGCTGCAACACTGATTTTGTTCAATGCTGCCTTTGGTGTTCATCAAGCTACCTATGAACATCTAGATCATGCTATGATTATTTTCAGTAAGATGAGAAATTTGGGTAATCATCCAGCTGCATTAAGAAGAGAACAGTTACTAAAATTAATGACTGCCTTGGATTTCAATGGATTGATGGATTCATTGATTTCCAAACATCAAGACGATCCAACAGAAATGGCAGCCAGTAAATCTGGTCATAGTTCTCATGGCAAGAGAAAGAGAAGATATACAAATAGTGAAACTGACAATCTACAACCTAGTTTTGCCCATGAACCAACCAGAAAATCAGGTTTACAAAATGAGATTACATCAGACAGCTCCGGTAACACCAGTCCAGCCTCAGCTACTCAATACTTAGGTAATTATCCATCTAATCACCCAATGGTTTCACAACCTAATGAATCCTCAATCCGTCGTGGTCCAACGTCAGACAATAGCAATGGTAAGAGAAGAAAAGCTGGTCCATCATATCCTGAATTACCATTGATTAATTCGCCAGTGTTGCATACTACTCAGTCTGAAGAAATTGAAGTTCCTGTTGACACTTTACATTTGTTACAGCAAGGTGTTGAGACCGAAGGTGAAGGTGAATTATGGAAAGAGATCTCCAATGAGGCAATGTGGTTGAGTTCATTGGGTGAAACTGAAGGTTTCCAAAGTCTCGTGGAAGAATTTCAGTTATGATTTGGTGGTATGTGTTTTCAATTCTTGTCTTTTTATTTGGGACCTTCATTGATTATTTTGTTTCATATTCTCTCGACGTTTCTGATTTCTTGTATAATAGCTTTAAGAATGTTTTGCTTGTTTAAGAAAGTTCATAGGCTACGAAGGGAACTATCTATAATGTGTATTGATGACTAAATAGACATCAACTCTAAAATGCTTATTCACTTTTAACTGTTCTCTTAACAAATCCACCAACATCATCACTTGTCCAATCCAACAATCTCTTCTTGGATTTACCAACAACACCATATTTCAACGCAAGTTGTCTCAAGTTCAACAATTCTTGTTCCTTCTGTAAAGTATCAACATCTCTCTTCTGAGTGATGTCTTCAATGGCAGAAGTGATATGTTGTTCAAGGTTACTCAAGCCACCAAATCTAGAAATCAGAATATCTGCACCATCTTCAACGTTCTGAATAGTCGAAATCACTTGAATGATCAAATATTTGATACGAATATTGACATACGGGGAATTCTGCAAGTTCAATAACCATTCAAAGACATTTCTGTTTCTCAATAATTGAATATCTTGCTTAGTCTTGATACCGGCGACAAAGCTGTTCAATAACCAAGTTAACTCTCTGTAATAATTCTCGGAGTCTTCACCAGCCCCAGTGATGGAAGTGATATCGGCATATAAAGGGATCTCATTAGCTTTGATGAATGGGGCTTTCAAGACCCATCTGTACGCCTTTTCAAAAAGCATATGACCAGGATTGATCAGAATTGGAACCAAGTTCGCAATGAAAACATAAATCAATGGTGAATAGTTGGATGATTCATAATCTGATTGGGTGTATGTGAACAAAATTTTGGTGATGAACAGTTCAAAGAGATAACGGTCTTTGAAAGTGGATGAAGTTTTCTCATCTTTCAATGAATTCAATAATGAGCCCAAAATATTCTTGGTGACTTTCACTAGAGTTTCATCGGAACTTGATAAGTTGATAATGATAGAACTGAATAAATCAGCATCGATTAATTTCTTCATGCTAGATTTAACAACCATATCAAGCGAATCTTCTTCTTTGGTGATTTCCATCAATTCATCATTATTAATGATCAATAATGATAAGAATAATGGATCATATTTGGTCTTCGGACTGTTTTCTGGAGAATCAATCACGCTGGCTTCATAGAATTCTTGAATTGATGACCAATTTTCTTTGTTTTTAGATTGTATTAGAGTTGGGAACCTATGACGAACAACAGAATATTCTTTCATTCCATTTGAAATGAACTTCTTGTTTAGTGTGATTAGGAAACCTTCTTTCTTCTTCTCTATTAATTTGGTTTCACCAATCAAATCTTCTTCACCTTCGTTCAAGAGATCTAAAAATTCCCAATTGTAAACTTGATCAATCCATGATGCATTCAATTTGGATTCAATTTTTTCCAGAACGGAGAATAATAGCAAATCATCTGGTCTCGTCGAACCTGAATAGAAGAGCAGAATCTTCTCCTGAATCGTGACAGTTGAGTTCTTAGTAATATCAAATTCAAACAAACTTGTGATGATCAATGAGGTATAAAATCTAGCTTTCAAGGAGCCTTGTTTGTTGTATGCAATTTCTTCATTATTGATTAGGATTTGTAACAACTTGTTGAATTCAAAGAGGGATTTTCTACCAGTTAAAATAAGAACTGATGCTAATTCCAGGGCTTCTTCATTTCTGGACCACTTAGTCAAAATAACTTCTAACAAGGCATTGATGTTTGTCTTATTTAAAAAGTTTGAAACATTAACATTCAGAAACAAATCTTTGAAGCTGCTAACAAATTCATCAAACGATGATGGGAACTCCGTGGATTCAGCATAAACCTTGGTCAAGTATAAGACTGACTTACTAACCCAGTTTCTAATCAATGTAGTATCTGAAACACCGAATGCTTTGATTAAGTTGGAAATTTCACGAGTGTATTTGTTTGAAACTTTAGTTAATGCATATTCAATCAAACTCTGTTTCTCTTCCTCAGTGACATCTCTTCTGTTGATAATGAAAACGTTCAGTAATTGGTTAAATGAGATATCAGTGAAATCTTCCTTCTCTATAAGTTCAGATGCTTTTGATTTTGCTTGTGACAACACTGAGACTAATGATTCAGTGTCACTTAACTCGTTGAATGATTCATCATTCAATGATGATGCAATATATGTGATAAAGATTGGATCTTTCTTGCATAACGAAAATGAAATTAGTTCAGTTAAAGCGTCACTGAATTTGGATAATGATTTGAATATGGGTAAAGTACCTTCAATAGCAACAATAGATTTGAAAAATCCTGAATAATCACTGAAAACAACCAAACCTTGGATAACAAATTCATCAAAGACAGGAATCAATGAACTATATTGTAACAATTGAGACAGCTGGTCAGCATGGATTGACAGCTTACGTTGTAGCATCAACTTCAAGGATCCTAACTTGATAACAAGACTCTCACTGTGAAGGGCCTGTCTCAAACCTTCATTGTTCAATGCCCATAATGATTCGCTAACAACAACTTGTTCACCTTCGGATAATGGTTCAGTCAGTTTAGAAACAACAACCTTACTGAAACGGCCAGATTCAAAAGAATCCAACTGGGAGAAAACTTCAACTAAGATGTTTGAGATGTAAATAGATTTCTCGTCTGATGATTGAAGATATAATAATGACCAGTATTTTTCAGCTGAGAACTTCTTTAAAGATTCTGGATGAGTGAACCAATAGTTACCAACCTTTGAGAAGATTTTCGACAACACAGCTTCTGAATCTTTTAGTGAAACTTCATTGGATTTGATGATAGATAATACTCTTGACAAAGAACCAACGATATCCAAGTCAGTGGTTGGAATACTATTGGATTCTGTGATTTCTTTGAATGGAGCAGTGGTGATAAATTCAAAATAGTATGACTTGGAGATTTCAGCCAATGATGGATCTTGATGGTATGTTTCGATTGATGATTCATAAGAGTCTTCAAAGACATAATCATCGAACTCAAAGTCCAAGTCAACATCTCTCAATAGTTTCACAATAACTGAGGAAGGCTCACCAATAATGATCAAGTAACGTGCAAATAACACTAGCCACTTAGATGCCTTTTTGTAACTGGTCCTTTTATCAACGAATTTCCATTGTTCAAAAATCGTCAACACCAAAGGACTTATTCTCTGGTTTGCATTAGATTGATCAAGGTATTTGAATGGAGTTCTGACACATCTTGAAACACATTCATCCAATAACTTCCAAATTTTGGTCAATTCTTCACCTTCTAAATCTTCGCCAGTAACAACGGCAGCCAGTGAATGAACCAACACAATAGTTGGGTCTTCCTTTACTGCATCATAGTTGAACACAACAGTTTGTTTGACCAAATTACTCAACAACGAAGTGATCTTGGATCTGACTGATTCAGTAGAAGCCGCTAATTTGATCAATGAGGTGAACAATGATGATGATTTCTCTGTCTTGTTCCACCATTTCAATTGTGTGATTTCACCTTCTTGTAGTTTGAAAAAGTTATCTAATAACACCAAATCCAATGGACTGAATGACTTGGCGTTGATAACATCTAGGAACGGTTTGGAAATGGCTTGGGTATAGTTATGTGAATCATTGAAAACGGAGTATCCATTCAACGCCATCAATAAGGTGGCTAGAAGGATCTTGTTGTCTGGAGTCTTGGTGTATGAATCGGTCAAACATGTAGTCAAAGCTGCTAAATCTGGAATACTGCTGTAAATATGACTGATTAACTCAACTTTGGCATCCAACCAATTCTTAACTTCATATAAATGAACAAACTTCTCTAATTTCTGCAAAGCATCAACTATCACTTGAACCGATAGTTGTCTAACCAGAAGTGACTCTGACTGTAGACATTTAGTCAAAACGTTTCTATTAATAACTGTTGGAGCTATTAATTCACTGATGGTATATTTAGATGGAAAACCAGCACCAGAATAATCTTCAATATCTTTAGGAATATCAGATCTGATGACTTTACTCAATAATAGGGTTTGACCAATCCAATATGATGTCAACTTCGGGTCATGAAGACCTCTGGATGCCAGATAGTTTGTGAATGGTGGAACTAATTCTGGGGTCTCTTGTAAGATTTCAACAGTGGTTCTTAATTGTGTATCATCATCCCATGGCTTCATACTTGAGACTAAGTTGTAGAGAAGCCTATTGTTGACTTTGAAGTTCTTTTGATTAACAGTCAATAAAGCTGAAGCAGATGCTTGACCAATGAACCAGGTTTCATCCTGTGGGAACCTCAGACCATACTTATGATCAGTTGCTAAACTTAGAATAAATTTATTGAAAATGGTCTTAACTGCTTCATCCTTCAAATTATAATAAAGTGGTGTCAATTTAGTCAAATTCCATTCATTGAAAAACTTCAACTTTGTTGATTTCTTGAAACTCTGTTCCTTCAAAATCTTCTCATCCCAAATAATCAATGTATGTTCTATCAATCCTTCACTATCAATAGTAGAAATATGTTTAAACCAAGCAGATAACATCTTAGCATTATTAACAATAAAATCCTTTCTCAACAAAGGAGGTGAAAACTTCAACAAATTCAACAATACTCTGATGAAACAATATCTAATAGACATATGTTCCTTTTCTTTAGTCTGTTCAACATTACTCAAGTCATACTTTGATGGCTGTAATAATTTAGGTAACACAGGTAATGTGAAGTCAAACAATGCAAAAAAATCATCCAATAAGGCACCATGATTCAGAATGATAATCTCATTAATCAATCTCAAAGTAGGATTAGTCACAGCAGCTCTATATGTAGTAAGTGCCCTATATATAGTCTTCTGATAACTCGTCAAGAGATCCTTAATGATCTGAACAGCATATTCAATGGTTTCTTGATGTGAACCTAGAACTTTCAAAAACTTGGTCAACGCGATGGTAGAAGTAGTGAACTTCCCAGAATCAGTAGATTGTGCGTAGAATGACCATGTTTGAATCAACTGTTGGCCAAATCCTTTAGTAAAAAAACTAACAACTTCTTGAATATCTAATTCTGCTTCTGGATTCGACTCCTTTTTGATGAACCCTTCAATCTGCTGAAACAGCTCATCCTCAGCACGTTTCGCCTGCTTTTGGGTCTTTCTATTGATGTAGTCTGACATGGAGACTGAGAAAGCAAAAAGTGTGGGTAACGAAGTTCAATGGATTTGATTGTATGGCTGATTTTGTACCGAAAAGTTTATACAGAAAAAAATTCGGACCTCATCTCACCGGGTAACTATATATTCCGGTTTCGAAAACTATATCGAAATACTACAACTGCCTCTAATTACTAGCATTTTGTTACTCAACCACCAAAGAATATTTCTACACCCCGCTGTACGGTCTTCTGATCTCTTCCCTGTGACGCAGCCTGTTCTTGTGCACCAATCCCTTGAACTCACTAAGCTTCTTCTCCTCAAGAGAGTAATCATCTTCAATCTCACTTTGAAGCTCCAACTCACTGAAGTTCCAGCTATAGAGAGGGTTGTCTGAGTATACTGACTGTGCTGCTGTGATTATCTGACGGCTGTTTGTGGCTTCATCTTCAATGTCCTTATGCACTGAGGCATTTGTACTGGTATGAGGTCTGCCTGCACTGGTCTTTGGTCTTGGTGGACTGGGTGGTTCATCAAGATTGTCTTTTGCAGAGAGTGGATTTAATGGATTCCTCTTACCAAATGGACTGATACTGCGTGAGCTGCTGATTGGTTTGATATTTGGTAAATCACTGGTGCTTTTGTTGATGTTGTTTGAATCCATATTGAATTTCTCATTGTAGCTTGCGCTCAAGATGTTCTTATAGATGTTCTCATTGTTCACGTCAAACTGAATTGGATTAGCAGTAATGTGTTGGTAGAAGTTAAGATTTCCTGAGTGTGTTTGTTCCTTTGATCTGAATGATGGATATTGTGCCAATAAGGAAGGATTTCCATCATATTTCTCACTTGAGACATCCACATTAGTTGACCCACTATAATTATGAGAGTTCCTGGAAATGGTGGTTTTTAAATCAATCCTTCTGAAGTTATCCTTGTCATAACCTTTTTCAGCAACAACAGTCTCTGTTGAGGAATAGTTGTTATTATGGAAATCACTAATGTTACTTACTGGTGTTGAAGAACGGAATAAGTCAGTGCTGAATGTCTCAGTTAAAGGTGCTATTGCATTCTTAATGGTTTGACTCTTTCTAACTGTTGATGTTTGGAATTTCAAAGTTGAAGTGATATCATCACCAGTATAATTGACACTGTCCATACTGGTATTCAACGGTTTTGATTCAGACAAGTCAATCTTACCATTGCTCTTGTATCTTCCTAATGAGAACGTCCTAATGAATGTGGTCATTCTACTTGGTCTTTGTTTACCAATATTGATGTTATGTTTTTCAGCCAATTCATAATCACTTGAATTTAATGAGATTGCATCAATTTCTCTGATCTTTTTAGCTGCTTCATATGGATTCCAACTGTCAATTTCCAAACATTTATCCAGTTGTCGTTTTGATTTGAACCTTACTGAATTTGCTCTTTCAGTGTCGCTTGGATTATAGGTCTTCTTTGGACTTAAGGACAGAACAGCTTGTGATAGCTTGTGTTGAATTGTCGTTGCTTCACCAGTAGCTGATAGATCGAATGGGATGGATTCCATATCTTCAATCAACGTCTCATAGTTATTGGACATATACCTTTGAGTCAATGTTTCTTGAGCTTTATAAACTGAAGATGGTCCTAATCCTGATTTTGAATCTTCTAGGCTATTAAACTCATCGAATAATTGGATTGACCTTCTAGAACCAAGCAATTTCTCCCTGAAACTCTTTTTCGACTTTTGTGTTTCAATAGTGTCTTGAGAAACATCATGATTGTGTTCGTCAATAAGTGACTGTTGAGGTTTTTTCAGTCTTCTGAATCTGTCTCTGAATGTTCTAGTTCTTTTAGGAATTGTTTCAATAAAGGTACTCATTTGCAAACTACACAGATCATCTTGAGCTTCTGCATCTTCAAAGATTTCAAATCCATTTGTTCGTTGAATATTAGCTTTGTCAATAGTTATGGCTGCATTATTGAAATCATCAAAAGCATCAAAATAATCATCAGTCATTGGAGGTGTGACATTTTCCTTATTACTATCTGAACCAGTTGTTTGTTCCTCAATGACCTTGACCTTTCTTTTAAATAATTCCCTGAATCTAAACCTTCTTGTCTTCTTAGGACTTATTTGCTCTTCTGATCCTGGTTTTGGTGGTTGTTGTGTATCTAGGACTTCATTCATATTGTCGTTGAATTTCTCGTTGAATGACTTATTCTGATAAACTTCAGACTTGGATGGTGTTCTGATTATTCTTTTAATGAACTCTTCTTCAAATGGAACAGAATAGTTCTTCTCAATTGGCTGAGGATGTGTGGTACTCAAATAGAAACCCATTGTTATCTAAAGTTTGCTTTGAACTTGATTGGTTTGGTATATCTGTATAGCTGAAATTTAAAAAAAGTGGTCTGTTGATTCAGTTATTAATATGAGTAGCAATATCAATTAGACAGAAAATATAGTCAATAAAGAACCAAGGGAATGCCTGATTATAGAGATGGTGTGCCTTTTTATATATCTACCCCGAGAAGCTTTTCCAATTGACAGAAAATCTATAATTGTTAACCACAATTTCTGGAAATTTGTGTTTTGTGTCATGCCCTAATCGGTAATGGTTAGGATTTCGTTACGTAATCAATTTCTATTTGGCTATTTGGATCATCTAAGTATCACAGTTTGACATGGTCCTTTGAGGTACCTAGATATCAAACATGAAATACAGTTTGGTTTGCTCTGTGTGTAGTTTTGCCAAGTGGGGCACCATTATTTGTTGTGTTTTGATCTTGCGTGTGTCCTGTCACACAAGTACTCTGTCATTCTATCCGTGCAACAACCAAATCAACCATCTCGAAAATCAAAACAATGGAACTTTATTAGATTCAAACAATAATTATTCAAAGAGTGAACACTTAGGAAGATTGCCACTATATATCAATAATGGAGCAACTTGAAAAGGCTACAGTTGCCCAACTCAAGAAACTCTGCTTCATGTCTGGTCTTCCCAACACTGGACGCAAAGGCGAAATCATCAACACGATCCGCACTGAATTCATAACAAGCTCAAAGTCCTCTACATTTAGAAGGATCCCCAATAACGGCCGCTCCTTCAACATCCTTTCCATTGATATGGGCATCAGAAACTTTTCGCTTACACGGATCCAACTTGACAAGACACTCCCGTTTAACAAACCGCCGTTAGTCAAAGACTGGATCAAATTCGATATCAATGCCTGGGGGAAGCTTAATAACGTTGATGGATTTGACCCGATACGTTATGCGCCCGTGTGTGATAAGCTAGTCAATGAAGTGATATTTAGGGATGGTGATAATATGCCGGACGTGGTATTGATCGAGAGGCAAAGAGCACGGACGATGGGGTCACGGAATGTCATTGAGTGGGTCTTTAGAGTGAATATGTTCGAGTCGATGTTGCATGGGTTTGTTTACGGGAAAGTCAAGAGCCGGGAAGGTGTGACAGATGTTATTGGAAGCAGTCCGCAAAGAATGGGGAATTATTGGAAGGTTGAAGATGATGAAGATGAAAAGAAGACGCATGTCAAGAAGTTTAGAATTAAGTTGGTGGAAAGTTGGTTGAGGGAGTCCGTTATGAGGAAAACCAATGGACGAATGTTTGAGTTAGATCCTGAAAGGTTCCCTATCAGTGATGACTTGATCTCAAAGATCTCCAAAACCAGATCGAAATCGAGATGGATCAATCAGATCATTTTAGGTCAATCGGAGTTCATCGATAGTATTTATGAAGATGGTGATGTTGATAAGACCACTGCTGTTCAAAAAGGGGACGATTTAGTGGATTCCATGTTGCATGGAATGGCATGGTATGAATGGGAAAGAAACAAGATGATCTTGCAACTGGAGTTGAGGGACTCATTGGAGGCTGCCGTTGGTCTGAGTGAGAAGTTGTCTGACTCGCATATGAAAAGACTGAAAGGTGTTGAATAGGCTTGACCTCACGTAAATAAGAGCACTATCATTACCTTGAAACATTTTGGAAAGTATGATCTTATACTTCTTTCTGCTTAGCCAATACTAGAAATATCTGAGATCCATACAGAAAGACTAGAAAGCCGATATCCATTTTGTTAACGCCATTAACACTTGAAAAATCAGCACAATACAATGTCAACACAGGCAATGACGGCAAGATAACCCCATCTCAACCACCCTCAGCCGTTAACTTTCAATTATTATCACCATTGGCAAGATACCATTGGTTCGTCTCAAAAGCACTTATCCACAACAATTGCTGTGTACTATACTCCACTCTATCTTCAAGAGCGTAGTCAAGTCAGGAAGAAACGGGTCATGGGCAGTGAACAAATATAAGCTACTAATTGTGCTAATAACAATATAACAATATAACGAATATATGTATATCACTATCTATTTAGTTCCCTTAATGCAATTTCCCTTCTAAGATCCAGTGTCTTCTGTACCGAAAAATGCTCTTCTGATTTATGATTACCAAATTGTAAAAAAGAAGGTAAGGTGAATGTGGATATCTTACTAGAAACACCAGCCAACGAGCTCGACGTAAAAAATTTCGATTCAGTCATGGACGAAACCAAATCTTGTTGAGAGACTGCATCATTCTGTGTCTCCTTGGTTTCTTCATCCTCAGAATCACTGAAATTTTCACTGTTCAGCACATTTAGCTTCGCCAGCAGAATAAACACTCTCAAACCAATTAATTTCACAAGTAGTGATAAAGGATAAGGGAAGAACGTATGGATTGCGAACTGTGCCGTTCTATCACCTTTCAAATTCATGTCCAACACGCCAGTACTCTCCTCTGACTCGCTCAATGGCAATATCGACAGTTGTCTTCCTGAACCACCTTCTTTATAAAACCTTAAATAGATCCAACTGATACAGAAACTCGACCAGGCGAGCACCAACTGAACACGCAGAATTGGCACAATGACACTGAACCCCGTCAGTGCAAACAACAGCCAGAAAGGAACCAATGACACTCTAAACCTCACACTCCCGTTGAAGAACAACAGGTAATGATTCGGTATTCTCTGTTTAATGGCAACAAGCAATGCCATAATCAACGCAATCCCTCCTGTAATGGTGATGTTCTCCTCGTTCAGTCCACTCCAGTACCTAACACTGTAATAAACATAGCACAACGCGTTTGAAATAACGACATTGATCACCAAATACCAATAGAACTCGCGTACTCCCCACAGTGTCTCCACGTATCTCCCCATATAACAAACCATCGTCATCGTGGTAATGAAACTCACTATCCCGTTCTCAATCATCGACGTTGTCAACAGAACCCACGGTTTCAGCAGGACCTGACTGACAATACCATTGTGGTCCACAGCCAGTGCAATCAGTGGCACGTAAAAGTCCTGTGGCGAAGGCAGCTCGGCAGCCTCGTTGTTGGGATCAGAGACCAAATGGCTGTGGTCCTCGTTGTGCGTGTCTGCCTGGAGGACGTGGATGTAGGCGGAATACCGCAGCAGGAACGTCAGCAACGAGCAGCCCGTGATCAGGATCAGAAGGAGCTTCGTGGTTGGTGGCAGGTATCCTGGACGGGCCATGGTGTACGGGGGTTGGTTGTGGTTGTGGTGGCAGTGGGGTCGGTGAAGTGTTAATGTTCTCTCATAGTTAACAGATCAAGAAACGCAAAAAAAAAATATCAACCAACCAACCATCTTTTTCTGTCTATTCGCCTTTAACCGGCTTCTTGAGAACACCACACAGAATGAAGTTGACAAGGACGATACTGCGTCACACTACAACTACACTCAGAACAACAAGCATCCGTTTTTTCAGCACATCGAGATGTCTTCAACAGACCGCAAAATCCAACAAATCACACTGGTCTGCCACACTGGATAAGTCCATGATATACCCAGGAATTCTTCTAATCCTATTCGGTTCCCAACTAATCAATGTCATGAACGCACAGAAGAATGTACATGATTTGGAGAGACGATACTCTTTGAAGACAGACAAACTTGGGGATATTCTGCAGAAGTTGAAAGATGGTGAGATGGTTCATGTGGAGGAGGAAATGAAGCTGATTGATATGATGTTTGAGAGGCAGGAAAGGGGAGGAAGAATGAAACTGGGGAGTGAGTTTGAAGTGAAGGATTTAATTCATCAAAATGGTGTGGTGCTTGATGAGTTCAAGGAGGAAGATTTCATCAAGATGCTTGGATTGAATGAAAATGATGTGAAGAGAGTGGGGAAACAGAGTCCTAGGGAGGTGGGTAGGGAAGTTGTCATTACAGATGCTGAAGAGATCCAAGAACAGATCAAACAACAAAAGGAGCTCACAACTTTCAAAGTTGATCCAGAGACTCATGTCATTGTGGAGAACCCAGGTGATTATATCGATGCCGCTAAAGACACCAAACTGTCCAAATTCTTGTAAATAATTCATAATGAGACACAAATCACTTAGATCACTACAACTCCGTAACATATAAATAATCATTAATTACACACATATACATATACTCGCTAGATTCAGAAAAACCAATGAAAAACTATAGAACACGCACAAACTCCAATACATCCCCTCATAACACCATCTCTAATCACTATTTCCTCCATTGCCAGTGCTATTACCCAACGAATTATTACCATTTCCCGTATTTCCCATACTTTGCTGTCTAGAAACACCTGGAGTTCGACCACCATTCCCTTGTTGATATCCACCCGGTGATAACTTATTCATCAAAACATTGATATTGTTTCCATCACCAGATAGACGTTGTTGTAACTGCTGTGCTTGTGGAGAAAGACCAGCTCTTCGCTGCGTCTGATATGGTGAGGTTGGGGTTGTTCCGTTGTTGATTGGTGAGTTTCTTTGGTATTGTTGATTGTAAGAGACTGGCGAATATCCATTTGGTGTGGCCTTTGCTGATAGTTGCTGGAAACTTGGTGAGTTTTGTTGTTGCTGTTGACTCTGATTCTGTTGACCTTGGCCAGAAATGGGCATTGAAGTACTGAGTCCTGGGATTTCTTTGATCAAGACATCAATTCTTTGTAATGCGTTTCTTGCATATTCAAATCCAGTGAAATTTGTACCATCCTCAGTTGCTTTGTTTCCACCATTGACTAATCTAAGTAATTCATGACGATATTCATTTAGATAATTTCTTGAGAGACAAGCTTCTTGTGACGTTTTAGAGCTGACATATAAAATGACGGAAAATGTACCAACAGCAACTAAATTTGAAGTTGTGGAACTATGCCAGAAGATATTCAGTAAGTTATTTGTCGATGGTGAAGAATTTTGCAAATTATTCAAGTATTTGATGAATTCAATCACGGCTTGTAATCTAGTTGTTGCTGCATTTCGACAAACTTTGATTAATTCTTGAGGAACTTGTTGTTGTGAAGTTGGTGAGGCCAATGTCGTAATGATCTTTCTATGCAATGTGATTTCTGCAACAAGGTATGATAAGTGTAATGAACCATTTAAATTGGATGCTTGTGATGAGAAGCCAGAAATTGGGCTAGATGCTGTAGACGATGGTGATGATGAACCTGGACCTTTTGGTTGCAATTGTAATGATGCTGGTAATGAATGATACCATTGTCTTAATCTCAATTGTAATGGCTTGGCTAATTTCAAAACATCTTCGATCTTAGTGAATGAATTGTTTGTATAGAAACCTTCCATAATTTCATCAACTATCAAACTTAACTGTATCATTTCTTTGAATAGATTCTTCCCGATCTCAAAATCATCCATCAGCTTCTTAATCTCTGTGGTTTGATTCTTCATTTGCATAGCACCTGGTGGTAATTCTGGAAAATCATCATTTGAGATATTTTTAACCTGCCAATTCTTGTCCCGTATCAAATGTGAAATTCTTGACTCATTCAAAGCACACCATTTTTCTTGAACCCATATAGCCCATGCCAATCTTCTTCTTAGGCCTCTTTCCCATCTAGGCAGTTTCCAATCTGAACAATCTAATCCGAGACCAAGTTCTTCTGATAATGAAATCACTTGTTGCATTAAAATCCAATTGTTTGTCCATTCAGAACGACATTGTAATAATAATAAACCAGCCTGAACAGCACTTAGTCTTGGTCTTTCAATAACTTCGTAAAAGGTCTTTATACCGATCTCATTCAATCTGTTAGCGTCAATTGGATTAGGTATCTTGCATAATACTGTGTCTGAATTCCAATATTTAGAAGACAATGAATAAACAGTCGCTAATAAAGGGACACTGAACTCTTTGAATGACCTGGAATATTTCTCGAGGAAAACTTTCTTATGCAAAATAGGAAAGGTGGGATGAATAATCTTGAAATATATGGATATCAATTGCGGTCCATAAGGAGCAACCAAACTTTCAACAACTTCGATATCCGTATCCATTGACTTTGACAAATCTGAAGAATAATCATCTCGAAGTATGAATTGAACAGTAGGTGAAACTTTTCTTAACGAATTCTTAGCATCCAACTGAACCTGATCAATTTTATCCAGCTTAATCTTCTCCAAGATCAATGGGTCAAATTGTGATGTGGAACCAACATAGAATGAAGATCTAGGGTATTGTAAAACTTGCATATTAGGTTTAATCTTCTTCTGTGCTGGCTGTTGCTGCTGTTGCTGCTGGAATTGTTGGTGTTGCTGATTCTGTGGGGAGTTCTCAAGCACTCCCATATTTCTCTTCAATGTTGGATTGGATGGACTCTCGCTATAAGTACATTTGATACCTTTAGAGTCACAGTTAGTGCATCCGCCATTTGCGGAAATGATACAGGAGCTCTGACGTCTTCTGCAATGATCACAGATTGGTTGTGGTTTAGAACTCTGCTGTGGTAAAATATTGACCGGCTTGGTGTTGTCTTTGAGCATGGTATTGTAATGGTTCAGTAGGAAGCCAGAATTTTGGTTGGCATTGCCGCTATTATTAATGTTGTTGGAGTTATTGGAGTTGTTGAAGGTGGCATTTGAGGAGGCGTTTTGGGTGGAATTGGAAGGGCTGAACAGCGAGTTGTTCGTGTTTGCACTCGGGGAGTCGACTCTTGTGTCTTGTAGGAAGTTGAAGCTGCCGTGGGGCACATTCAGAATGTCAAAATCAGCATTGTCTAACAAATCAATATTGAAAAGATCAGACATGTTATTGTTGTTACTATTAGCCATGGCTGAACCCAGGTTTGCGATAGGGTTAGGGTGGAGTTGTTTGGGACACTGAATGCGCAAAATCAACTATAGGCCCGTCCTTCTGAGTGCGAGACAGTGATATCTGACAAAGATGCTCGTCTCTTTCTCCGACTGATTGTTAATCTTTTTTCACGTTTGGAAAAGTAAATAAATTTTGTGATAACAGAAATCTTTACAGTGCTTCAAACGCAGTACTTTGTGCTCATACCAGATAGAGGATTACTGGGGAATTGCACATCCATAATTCTCAATCATGGATGTTAGCTCTACTGGCTTTGTCTTCATTCATAGACTATTCTTTATTCTGTTATACACTGTTTTCGAATCCCAACTTAAATCAATCAAATGGCGTTAGATAGGCTTCAGCAACAAATCTAGCTCTGGAATTCAAGAATAATTTCATCTCACTGATCTCTCTATCAACATCTTCCAAGAATTCAATAACGAAATCCACCAATTTATGTTTCAATAGCTGTTCAGTGTGTTTATTAGTGATCAAGAATGAAATGTCATAGCCTTTAACAGGGACTCTTCTCAAAATGAAGAAATTCTCAGCACGACCAGTCAAGAATCGTGCAAATTTATGAACCAAAATCTCTTCAATATCATCAGCCTGTTTAATTCTGATTGATACACGCACAGAATTGATAGATGGTTCGATCAATACTGACTCTTGGGCATTACGAGCAACAACCGCTGGATTTAGTAGCACTTCTGGAGTCTTACCAGTCTCGATCTCGGGCGTGTTATGACGTTCGGCAACTTGTGAAGGGAAGTCCTCGAGTGACAATGCAGCAGTCAGCGTGGTTCTGATAGCCTGCAAGTATGGGCGTAGGGATTGGGACATTGTCAATTGGCAGATTTGGACTATCCTTTGTGACAAATGTGTGAAGCGTTTATCTGTTTGGAAAGGGGACTTTTCGGGAAGAATTGAGCGAGTGGAACATCCGGACACCACTTCTGTCATGTGACTGAAAATCGAAGAAATTCCTCTTAAACACAGTCGAATTATGCTTGATCAGTTGTGATTAGGTCACTTTATAGCGATTTGCTGAATGAAATGAGTGACTCACAGCAAACAGTGATACTGCAGAAACATGGATTTACCCAATATGCTACTCCTGAGGGCAGAGTCTACTACCATAACGGCAAAACAAACCAGAGTGTCTGGGTCTTACCTCAGGAAGTACAGGATGAACTAGATGCATTATCCAAACCACTAGAACTAGAATCCAAGATACCATCCACAAAGACTGACATCACGAAATACCTACCACCTCAACTACCAACCAGATCTAGAGACGATGACGTTGAATTCATCACAATGCTTAAGGAAAACCAAGTGGATGCGACATGGTCTTTCAATACAGTTATCGAGATATTGATCAAAGATAAAAGATACTGGTCAATCACTGATCCTTTGAGAAAGCAAAAAGTGTTTGAAGATTACCTACAGAATAGATCTCGTGAGGAGTTACTCAAGGAGAATAACTCATTGGAGAAGTTCCAAGATGCTTTTATCAGTGTGTTGAAAAGTCACGATGTCAGTTATTTATCACGTTGGGTCACAATGAGACAAAAGATCGCCAATGAATCCATCTATAAGCATTCCGTTATTTCCGAGAAGATCAAGAGACATACGTTTGAGAAGTATGTAAATAAGTTGAGAGAGGAAAGAGATGCTGCGCAGACTGAATTGAAGAATAAAGCAGTTCAAGAACTAAACGAATATTTGAAATCATTGAATTTCATCAACTTAAAGACAAATTGGAATGACGTTTTAGATTTCATCAAACCAGACAAGAGATTTGAACAGAATAAACACTTTCAGGTTTTAAATCAATTGGATCTTCTGAAAAGTTATGAAATCATCATCAAAGATCTCCAATTGGCACAACTTGATAATATTAAGGTATTGAGGATTAGTAACTATAGAAATGATAGAAAGAAAAGAGACGCATATATTGCCAAATTGAATCAATTGCGTGGTGAGGGAAACATTAGAGCCAATACAAAGTGGAGTGAGATATATCCGGTGATCAAAGAAGATCAGACATTTGTTGATTTGTTAGGAAGGAATGGTTCAAATCCATATGAACTGTTCCAACAAATAATCCGCGAGGAAGACTCACTAATAATTGCAAAGAAAGCAGTTGTTGAACAATTGCTGATTCATAACAGTATTGATATCGATATCAGCGAGAAAGTCGATCATGAGAAACAAATGGCTAAAATTAAGAAGTTCTTGAAGAAGGATAATGAAACTGCTAATTATGATGACATTACGTTAGGTTTGATTTATGATAAATTGATCGAAGAGACAAGAGAGAACATGAGATTAAAGGAAATTGAAAGACAACAGACACTGTTGAGGAACAAGGAGAGGTTCAGAGCATTCTTACATAGATTCGAAGATCCACCGGTCAAGAAAGATTCCAAATGGGCAGAGCACCTATCAAAGTTCAATGAAAATGATCTGCAAACATTACCAGAAGATACATGCCGTGAAATATTTGAAGAATATATTGAATATATAGCAAAGAGAGAAAAAGAACTTGAGATACAGAGAGAGTTAGAATTAAAGAAAATCATTGAGGAAGCTAACGCCACTGCCCCAGGTCTACCATCAAGAAAGAGAACCATTCAACAAGCGGTTGAACCAGAAGAGGAACTAGACTACTAGAATCATATAACTATAATATATATTCAATTGATTCATTGCTCCTTTGACAACAATGTAGAAATACCCATTAAACCTAACAAACCATACTTAAAGTATTGATTCTCAGTCAACAACAATGTGACATAACCAACTAATGGGAAATAACTCTTCACAACACCAACAACATCCTTTTCTCTGTCCAAGTAATTTTGGTTATAATTATACAATCCCAAATCATCAACAGCGTTATTATCACCCTTAGTCAACAGTAACTGTTTCTTACCATTAACGACAACCTTACCTTGTTTTCTCTCTTTCTTATCCACCGTATGCTCCCTCAAGACTCTATGAACAATCGGTATTGTCTTTCCAGGAACCTCATACACCACTACATCACCGACTTTGGTAGTCTCTTCTCTGTTCCATAAGAACAAGATATCACCTCTTTGGAAAGCAGGTTCCATGGATCCTGATAACACGACGACAATAGGTGAATGGGAATTAGCAACGACGGAAAGGCCCTTCCAGAACATGTACGAGGACGTGACCACGTAGAGCAGCTGTAGCACCTGTGCCAATTGAAGTCTTAGATTCATGATCTGTTTGGTGATTGATCCAGATTACTTGATGCGTAGTGACATGTTCTTTTTGTTTGTACATAGACAATCGGCAGAATTTTGGAGATTCGCAAAGTTACGTAAGCACCCTAGCTCTGATGACGTAATATTATTTTACTGGTCAATATTTCTGACTTGAAGACTACTATGTATGGCCATGGAAAGACAGCTGCTTGCATCAAAATACACCAAAGCCATGTCACTGATATTCCAAAGACTACCCATTGAGGTGCAGCAGAACATCGTTTACATGCTCACGGACCAAAACGACTTGGTGAGCCTATCCTCCGTGTCCAAACTCTACTATAAATTATCGGTCAAGTCATTGTATTCAAAGATCTACCTGAATGATTCATGCATTGAGCCCTCCAAGGTCTGGCCATTGGCTCCCACATGGACATGGCTCCCATTAACGGACATGAGTAGTAATTTGGATGAGGAAACATCGGAGGCAAATGATAAGTTTGAGTTGCTTGTGAGGAGTATTGAAGAGAATCCTGAACTGTGTAATAATATCATTCAAGTTAGGTTGAATTGGGATCTTGATATTGATTTACAAGTGAAGTTTATAAGGCTAATAACAACATATTCAAAGAGTTTGAAAGTTTTGGAGAACATAACAGATCCCGTTTTGAATGATACTATTCTGAATAATAACTTCACTGCTAATTTGTTGAGTTTGGATTTACCACCACCTAATCCACTACCCTCTATTGAGGTTGATGATGGATATATACCATGGTTGAGGAACACATTGAACAGAAGATTGGAAGTTGCACAGAATACGGGGATCAAGAGTCTTACAGTGTTCATGGATCCTATCCTGTTGTTCAATAAGATTGTTAAGTTGAACAGGAAATTAGAGATTGATAGTTTCAAAATACATTGTCGTGCTGATGCATACCCAAACGCCATATATTCTAGGAGCGCCATAGAGAAGTCAGATTTGAAAGATATATTTGATGTCAAATCATTAAAAGAATTGACAATCATATCATGGTATGATCAATATTTCTCACCGGATAAGGTATTCAAGTTTGACCAATGGAGTGAGTTTAGAAATCTACAAGATATTACATTAATCTCTGTGGCATTTGAAGATGAAATGGTATCCAAAATGATTAACAACTGTTATTGTCTAAAGAGATTGAAATTGGACTTTTCACAACCTCAGAGAGAAATTGGTGCAAATACACGGATATATCAATCGATCTTTAACCATTCAAAAACATTGGAATTCATTGATGTGAAGTTGAACATCACCAATAAGATTGTGAATTTGGATTTGAGAAATCATGAGATCGTGGTAAGGATAGCATGCACATGCCATGTTTGTCAAATTCGTGTGTTGAAGAACATATTTCAAGAAAAGATTCTACCAACTGAAGAAGATTACAAGATCACAAACAACAATTTCCAGCATTTTCCTCAGATAGATTACTTCAGCCACTTCGCGACATCCAGTTTATCACCATACTCTAAGGCTGTTGATAGGTACCCATCCGTGAAGACAGGACCTGATGACATTGATACATTTTTGAAAAGATTCAATGATGACAATTCACACCGCGAGCAGTTTATCCCATTAGACTCACAAGACTTTTATGATATATATCAATGCCTGGTGCATAACATGAAACCCGACATGGAACCTTTCGTTAATGGATTCCCAAAGTTGAAGTTTATGGTGTTGAATGACGTTGCATTCTTACTGGAGACAAGCACTGATTTCAATGGAAAATTCCCACTTCCTTTGTTTTATAGCGAAGGATTCACTACAAATTTTGATATCAAGTTCGAAAATAACCAGACACCTGTGGATGGGCCAAATTCGATGCTTTACTTGGGATGAGTTCTACATAGACTTTCCATGATGTCATTATATTAGCAGTTTCCCCATATAAGGTATTCAAGTTTGATCAATGGACTGAATTTAGAAACGTACAAGAATTGACTGTTAGAAATTCACATGTTTATTGGGATAAATTGAGACCCCATTTTTTTGTATAATGAGGTAACTCTTGTCTGGCCATTTCTTCGTCTGATTTATTAGTGAGCCAAATATCTTCGATCAAAGACTCTAATTCGCTTTCTTCACCAAAAGACTTTTTTTTCTTTTTCCGATACAAACCAATCTTTTTAGCCTTAATTTGATATCTGGAGATTTGAACTCCGTCTGTATCTCTTTCAAATCTTCATAATCCTTTCTAACTCCATCCTTGGAGACATCACACCAAAAGCTCCAGAACTTGCTACGGTCGGTATCAGTTTCTCTTGCTATTGGTCAAACGTTCATGAGTTCATTTTTTTTTTGTGTCAAACTGATGCTTCGGTTAGGGACACAGATGTAAACACCCGGCAACCCCTGCGATCTATATATAAGCTGGAAAGCTTTCTTGAAAGGCACATGCGGTCACCACGATGAGTCTATAACTAACTGAGAGAAATTAACGAAGGTCAGACATCCAGGAGACCAGTTGAGGACAATATTGCCAATATCGAGCGTTGTGTCCGCAGTTTATGAACAGAGCCGGAAGTGTGTCTTTTTCACTGAAGGTCTCAAGTCACTATGACATCTCGTCTAGCGTTTTGTTGGTGGGAAGTTGAACCGATGGTACCGATTAATCCTGATGGCATGCTGCTAATAGTCTCTAGAACTAGATCAAGGTACATCTGAGCGTGTGTGTATCAATTCCAGAATCATTCGGATCATGTATTATTACAACTTGTAAGACTTCCACCGAGAAAGCTAAATAATAACGGGTGTTGTTGACAGTTGTGGTAGTAACTATCAGTAGTACATACTAAAGAACAAATGGTACTATTGCACCAACGAACAAGCAGACCGAAAACAATAACAATAACAACACGCAGATACCACCATTTTCAGGGTTGCGCGTACCAGGTATTCCCTATTCCGTCACAAGACTGGTTCTCGACTCACTTTCCTTTTGCGACTATGGCTTCCAATTGTAGCGGTGTGTTCCCTGGCATTATGCAGCTCGTTCTACTTTTCTATGCGGAGGACCAGTTCGAGAGTTCTTAAATCGACCACTTCCTTCGTTTTGTTTTCTTAGATTAAAGATCTGAATAACACTGAACCCACATTCGCTGTAACTATTCCCAAAATGGTGTTGATCAAGTCCGTCCTGTTGCTGTTGTCCTCGTCCCTCGCTCTATCCGAGTCCACCACCACCTCCTCCTCTTCAGTCACTGAACCATACAAGGCCGGTGATCCATGGGACACTTTGACCCCGGATGCGCCAGCTCCAACCAACGCATTAACCAACTTCACCTCGTCTTTCGCTATTGCTCCAATCCCAATCACTGATTCCTCTCTATTGAGCTCCATCTCCTCAGAGGCATCCGCCGAGGCCACCAGAACAACAACCACTATCAGTTCCTCCTCCTTCGATGCTTCAGAATCCGGGGAACCATCTTCTTCAGTCGATCCACAATCATACTTCAAGAAACACTCCAAGAAAACTGCCGGTGCTTTGGAGCTTACTTTGAACGACACCACTTTGCTTGACTCCCAAGGTCGTATTGGTTCCATCGTTGCTAACAGACAATTCCAATTCGATGGTCCTCCTCCACAAGCAGGTGCCCTTTATGCTAAAGGTTGGTCCATTACTGAAGATGGTAACTTGGCTATTGGTAACAACGAGATCTTCTTCCAATGTTTATCAGGTACTTTCTACAATTTGTACGATGAATCCTTAGGTGAACATTGCAGAGCCATTCATTTGGAAGTCATTGGTTTTATTGATGAAGAATAGATCGGCATATACTACACTACTACAAGCATGGTCTTTATAGACTGAAAAGTGATACTACTCTTTTCAACTCTTCCCTTTCACTATCATTTGGATTATATACCCTTTTTACCCACTTGTTTAACTGACATTCATTCGGGTGCCTTTTGAAATACGAACAAGCGCGCGTTTTTTTTTGAACCATCAGTAACCTTGGTGATGGTAATACTAGGAATCTAGGCCTCATTTGTGTAACTACATATCTGTTCGTTTAAATAGTAGTTCCGACACGAGCGGAACACGGTTCAGATCAGATATCGAAAATTTAGACTAGATTAAAATTTGATTTAGTGAGTGAATAGGAAGTACTACAAGTTGTTAAAGGATTGTATAACTGACATAACATAAAAATAAACCTGAACAAAGAAAGAAAGAAAGAAAGAAAGAAAGAATGCAGTGAAAAAAAATTAAAAGCAAAAATGAATGCTAATAAACTCAATCTAATAGCAATCTTTTTGAGATCAATTGATATCTCAATCCCCCTGGAAAATGCTAATGAAGAAGAGTGGAAGTCCAATATAATAAGATGAATAATATAGTTGTTTTTAAAATGGCGTTCGTATTTAAAATATTAGTTTTATTCATTTGACATTAAAATTAAAAGGAGTGGCATGACATGATCAAAACGGAAAACTTTTTCTATGATTAAATAGCTTGAGAAACAACAAGATTAATTGAATTAACAATCAACTAATTTAACAGCTTCTAAATGAATTGGATGACAATGTTCACCTAAAGATTGGTCATATAAGTTGTAGAAGGTACCTGATAAACATTGGTAGAAGACATCATTGTCACCAATGGCCAAGTTACCTTCTTTAGTAATCGACCAACCAACAGCGTAGATGGCACCGGCTTGTGGTGGTGGACCATCAAATTGGAATTGTCTGTTAGCAACGATGGAACCAATACGACCTTTAGAATCAGTTAAGACTGAATCTTTTAATTCTAAAGTTAATGAACCATCAGCTTTACATGAGACAGTGGATAAAAATGAATCTGATGAAGAAGGATCTGGTGAAGCAGAAGTGGTTTGTTGAGCTTGACCATCTTCAATTTGGGAAACACCAGTGGCAGTTTTAGCAGCAGTAGTAGCCTGGGCTTGACCATCACCGATTTGAGAGACAGCAGCAACGGTGGCAGTGGTAGCTTGGATTTGACCATCACCAATTTGGGAAACAGCAGCGACAGTAGCAGTGGTAGCTTGGATTTGACCATCACCGATTTGAGAGACAGCAGCAACGGTGGCAGTGGTAGCTTGGATTTGACCATCACCGATTTGAGAGACAGCTTGAGCAGTGGCAGTGGTAGCTTGGATTTGACCATCACCAATTTGGGAAACAGCAGCAACAGTAGCAGTGGTAGCTTGGATTTGACCATCACCGATTTGAGAGACAGCAGCAACGGTGGCAGTAGTTGCTTGAATTTGACCATCACCAATTTGAGTAACTGCAGCAGCTAAAGTGGTAGTTGTTTTAGTTTCAGTGGTGGCTTGAATTTGACCATCGCCAATTTGAGAAACAACATCTCTCTTAGCGTTTGAAGCAGCAGCTGAAGAAGCGATTGGAACGACAGCAATACCAAATGAGGCAGCGTATGAAGTGACGGCACCAGATGGAGCTGGAGCAGATGGGGTCAAAGTGGACCATGGTTCAGATGGAACGTATGCGGCAGAGGCGATTGAAGCCAATGAAGTGGTTAATGCTAAAGTTGAGAACTTCATTATGATTGATTAGCGACTGATTTGTGTTTTTTTCTAAAGGGAATTAATACAAGAGATCGAGGAAGCGGGATGAAGGGTTGAATTTATACTCGTCGAAAAGAAAATGGTGTGGGTTATAGGACTATTTTGGGATTAAATTGAAATTGAGATGTAGACAGATGCGCAGGTGGTCTGTGAGTTGAAGCGGGAATTGCTATGGGGACAATCACAATGATCTGAGGCGTTTGTTTACCTGTGGTAAAAATAGATCGGGGAGGCATTGGAATGGACAGCAGTGGGATTTATTAATGGAAACTTGGGACATTGTGCATTGATGATAAGAACAGTTGACTGTCTCCTTCCTGGACCGCCAACATCGCCACCCACTGAGCTATCCTTTACTCTTCTCTCTCGACCAGCATTTTCCATCCGCAAGGTCCATAAATAGCATCAATTTCATGCACCACATCTCAACAAAAACGTTGTGTGATATAATGACTTGCATAAATTAGGAACATACGCGTAAGCAAATTGCAAAAAAAAAAAAGTCACGAAAATTTTCCTGGTTGGGTTAAAACGAAAAATCGTGACAACATTGCTAAAAATGCCTTGAAGTAAATGTCGCATATGGAAGTAGAGTACAGCTGGGATGTTCTGTGGCCGGCAGCCTGGCCTGGCGTCTCTGTGCAGTGGTATGGTAAACAGACTGGAGGGGGGTCTATTTGGGAGTGGCTGTGGGTATCCCGGCTCACACTCTCCAGTGTTTGCTGCCCAACTACAATCGATCACTGCGTAGTAACCCGGCAAACGCGATCACTGCACCTTCCCGAATGGGCCAATTTTAATACAGTTTCACTAGATCCTTCTGTGATTCGTGCGGGTACCACCGCATGCCGTGTCACGGGTGTATTACCAAGATCTACGTTGTCGATTCTGGCGAAAGAGTGAAATACAAAACACTGGGAACTGACATGAGGTGCATTCCCTACAACTATGATCCGGCTCCTGCTATTGTTGACACTTGACACTAGAGCACATCAGAATGTGTCACTTCAAAGCCAAGAGTGTATACAATAAACAAGCAAATTTTGATCGGTCCAAGCTGCAGTTCCTGCCGAGACTCATAATTCCAAAAAGCTGCAGACTGTTAAAAGGATTTCACGACAGACGCTTCTGAAAAATGGGGGGGGATGCCAACATGAACAGATCCGACTTGTCTGCTTTGGTTACGTAGCTACTAGCGATGTTTATTTTTATTCCGTTGAGTAATCGCTCATCATTGCCCACTTTCCATTTTAGGATGCTTATTTTCTTTGTTCGTGTCCCTACCAGAATTTGCACCAGGTCAGGCCCTAAAAATAGTCTTTTCAAGACTGAGGCAAAATAGGAATCCAATTGTTGCTGATATATAACTGGCACTGCTCGCACGAAGCGTTATCTGACACCTGTACAGTTTTCATGTATGTGATTTAACCAAAATGGTAAATTACTTGCATTGAGGGCTTATATCGGGGCTGTAAATTGTACAATTTGTACATGGACTTACTACTGGTATCTTCTATGCTTCCCTCACTACCTAGCTTCCTGATACATTTCCAGTCTAGACTTAATTACCTCTAAGTATTCAATCGTCATGTCCATCAACCGTCAGCAGCGGAGTATAATGGGCGCAAAACTGCGCAACTTTGCTAAAATGGTGATATTTATAGAACCATAATTTATATGCGATCACTTGCATGAAATTCGCTCAAAACTTACATAATTGTTTCAATGACTTATTTACTTATCTGATTTCTGCTCCAATCTCTCCCTAAAGACTCGTCACCATTGCCTAAGATTGGAACATCATGGGGAATAACCAACCACTCGAGCTTTGATAAACCAACAGATGATGCTGATGTGGATACTGACATGCCACGATTCTTAACTTCTGGATCACAATCAGTATTTTTCCCACGTATTCTCCCCACCCCAAAATCGTTAAAAGTTGAAACAGACGCTAGAACTTATTTTATTACCCATCAGCTAACATTCTGCAACTGCGATTTTGCTTTTGTTCTCTTCAGATCATTCAGTGTAGTTCTCCAATGGAACCAAACAATGGGTGAACTAACGGTGGTAATGATTTCAAAATATCAACATTACTTGTAGAAGCAAATCCAGAACCATACTTTCTTATGAGAACAGTACGAATCGTTCAATGTAATGTGATGTATAACGTTAGTGCAATAATAGTAGTGATTACCAATAGAACTTCAAGCTGAAACTATACTATCTTTTCTTCCAAACAGCTCGAGTTCAGTTCAGACTCTCGTAACTCGTAACTAGTTCTGCATTCGATAATCGAATCTTGATGGTCAGTCTTCAGTCCCAGATCTGTACTTGGGACATCTAGCACCGCCATTTTTATTCACAATGAATCGGTGAAATGATCAAGATTCTTTTCAGGGAAACTAGCTAAGCTGGAGAACCTTAAGTAAAATTTATTTCAACAATAAGTCCTTTAAATAAGTCCTTTAAAAGGCTAAAAGTGAACCCTACAGGACTGCACACCAGAGTAAATATAAATTGGACTGAAAATGCGATTAATCGTCCTTAATTCAAGAACATTGGGAATATATGACATCAAACACCACTATAAGAAAGGGTGTTGATCCAGTGAGTTTATTAGGGGAATTGCCTTTGTGAACTCACAGTGCGCTGGCTCATTCATAACACACCCTATCGAAAATACAGTCCATAATTGAAACGTTGTAGCTCTGACATTGGCTTCATTCGCTACATTTCCATAAAGATCTCTTCCAAGAATCGAATAACTATCAATTCTTTGAACCCAACCAACCACATTTCCATTAGTGAAGGTCATTTCGATCCAGTCACATCGTTGTAGTAGTATTGATCTTTCAAACGTTAGGGAAACATCATATCTATAGGACTGAACAACACTAGATCAGCCGTTTTCGAGGTTTGACACTTTCGTGTGGATCAAGATTTAAATGAACAGAGGCAAGATGAAGGACTTTGTAGTGCACAGTATATTTGCAGTCCTTTAGAAACCTTACTGGACCAGAGACCTACTTCTTGAGGAAATTATTGATAGATTTGCTGATAATTTGCATAGAACACGATCTCAACCCAACGTTCTGGTTCTCCAGAAATTTGCTCGAAAAAATCTATGACCTCCCAGTTTCAGAAGTCCTAATGCATGTTTGGTTAATCTGATTAGCTTCAAAACAACGGTAAACAAAGCTTAGCGCCTCCCACACATTTGAAATTTGAATTCTCCCCGCCAGTTCTCGAAACCCACCCGCCTAAAAAAGCATTTCCCACGCGCTTCTCGAAAAAGACCCAAATTTGCGTGGGGCCAAACGACAAAACCATCATCAGATTCGAAAAACACACCGAACCTACAAACTCTTGCACCTTTCCCTCTTGTTTGCTCCCACAAACTCTTCTCCACACACACAGTTCACAATGTCTGCCATCGCGACTTTGACCAGAGCAGCCAGAGCTCTTCCAAGGTATGTTTCCCCGTTTTTTCTGCCTCGATGGCGTGGTTTTTGGGTGATGGTCCCCTGATGATGCTGAACCGTCAGGTTCTGGCATCAGCACACCAGCCCTGGTTTGCTTCTTCTGGGGTAGCAGGGACCCCTCACTGACTTGCTGTTGTCCTACAGTGTAATTGGACCCTCTGGTCTCATAAATAATCACCAATCCCACCATCGCGTACCAGACACCGCAACAACTCAACAACTCAACAACAAGCACCCAATACTAACAATAGTCCCACAGATGCACAAGATTAGCCTCTTTCGCCGCTGTCCGTTTCAACTCCTCATACCCACCACACACCATCATCGGTATGCCTGCCTTGTCTCCAACTATGACCCAGGGTGGATTGGCTGTCTGGAACAAAGCCGTTGGTGATCAATTATCTCCAGGTGAAGCCATTGCTGAAATTGAAACTGATAAAGCTCAAATGGATTTCGAATTCCAAGAAGATGGTTACTTAGCTAAGATCTTAGTTGAAGCCGGTACCCAAGATATCCCAGTTAACACCCCAATTGCCGTCTACGTTGAAGAAGCCGAAGATGTTGCTGCTTTCAAAGATTTCACCGTCGATGCTGCTGCTTCAAAGCCGGCTGCTGAAGCTGCAAAGGAAGAAGCTGCAAAGGAAGAATCTTCATCTGCTACTCCAGCCTCAGATAAATCTGCTCCAAAATCAACTGGCTCTGCTCCAGCTGGTAGAATCATTGCTTCACCATTAGCTAAAACTTTAGCCTTAGAACATGGTGTTAGCTTAAAAGAGGTTAAAGGTACTGGCCCAAATGGTAGAATTGTCAAAGTAGATGTTGAAAAAGCCATCACTGAACAAGCCAACAAACCAGCTACTAAAGCCACCCCAGCTGCTGCCCCAGCTGCTGGTTCCAACTACGTTGATGTTCCAATTTCAAACATGAGAAAGATTATCGGTGCAAGATTATTAGAATCTACTCAAACTAACCCATCATACATTGTCTCATCAGAAATCTCAGTTTCTAAATTATTGAAATTAAGAGCCTCATTGAACGCCTCAGCTAATGATCGTTATAAATTATCAATTAACGATATCTTGATCAAAGCCATTGCTGTTGCCTCAAAAAGAGTCCCAGAAGCTAACTCTCACTGGATAGAATCAGAAAATGTCATCAGACAATACAACAATGTTGATGTTTCCGTCGCAGTTGCCACTCCAACTGGTTTAATCACTCCAATTGTCAAGAACGCTCATTCTATTGGTCTTGCTGAAATCTCATCAACTGTTAAAGATTTAGGTAAACGTGCTAAAGAAAACAAATTAGCTCCAGAAGAATTCCAAGGTGGTACCATCTGTATTTCAAACTTAGGTATGAACCCAGCTGTTAACTTCTTCACTTCAATCATCAACCCACCACAATCAACCATCTTAGCTATTGGTACTGTTAACAGAGTCCCAGTTGAAGACAAATCCTCAGAAAAAGGATTCTCTTTTGATTCAAAAATTAACATCACTGGTACTTTCGACCACAGAGTCGTTGATGGTGCCAAAGGTGGTGAATTCATCAAGGCATTGAAAGACGTTATTGAAAACCCATTGGAATTATTATTATAATAAGATCAACTATTAAATTAGTTTGATTTTTGTTGACCATAATGGTTGTGTTTTTAGACGGTTGTTTTGATGTTTTATTTATGTAATTTTGTATAAAGAATTTTATTTGGTATACGAATATCAAGTATAGCATGATAGACCATTGTACTGACCCCTCTTATTCCTTATAAATGCCTTTCAAACCACCGAAATCAAATTTTAATTACACCAATTCCGGGTAACATGCTGGCTCTCCCACCTTTCCATTGAAAAAAATCATTAAAACCAACCTTCACGACATCAAACACCAGCTTGCACTCCCACTATCCCGACAAACTATAGAAAAGATGGCCTTCTTCACCCTTTCCGACGAATCTAGAGAACGTATTGTCAAAGTCCTCGACTCAGCCCGTGTCATTGCCCACTATGGTTGGATTCCATTCGTTTTATACGTTGGTTGGTCACAAACTCCTAACAGACCTCCATTATTAGCATTATTGTCACCATTACCATCTGTCTAGGTTTCAGATTTGTTATATGAAGAGAAATGAGAACGGTGTGTTGTTATGATGGTGTTGCTTGTATTATGTTGTATGTGATTGATATGAATTACTAAGTGATGCTATTGTGAGTATTTGGTGAGTGATGATGGGTTGCGGTGAAGGTGATTGTACATAGTTAATGTTATGAATTATCAGAATAGTGAGATTGTAGGATCCATTATCCGCTGCTCCGATCGATTATGGAGACGGTGCGCAATGACTTCCCTGTGATTCTTTCACATAATTTAAGTCATACTCATCTCGGAGTTTCAATATCGGTTTATAAATCATTCACTGTTTCCTTGAAATCACAACAGCAGGCTTCCCACACAGATACATGTCTACACAATCCCATCTCACGCCCACACAGCGAGAGATTCTCAGTGGCCTTACCGCAGGTTCCATCACCACCGCGGTCACACACCCTCTTGACATCCTGAAGATCAGACTCCAACTAGACACAACTTCTAAAACGCACATCGAATCACTATCTAGAGTCCTAAAGACATTTAAAGGCAAGACCTTCATTGGTTCAATACGGCAAACATATCGAGGCATAGCACCAAATCTAATAGGTTCGTCCGTTGCTTGGTCAATATATTTCACATCATATAGATATTTCAAAGATATGTCTCATTATATTATAAGCTCCAAAGATTTCAACAAAGATTCGAATTTGCAGTCCTGGAACTATTTAAGTTCTGCATTCGCTGCTGGTTCATTCACTGCCTTTGTGACTAATCCCATCTGGGTCCTGAAGACAAGAATCTTGAGTACTTCGAAGGATACGCCAGGTGCTTATTCTGGATTGATGGATGGTATTAAACGTATCTTAAAAGAAGAAGGTATATTTGGATTCTGGAAAGGTTTGGTTCCAAGTTTGCTTAGTGTCAGTCAAGGCGCGTTGCAGTTCACGATATATGATACTTTGAAGTATCAGATCAGAGGTGATTCATCTCGTGGAACGTTGGAGATATGGGAATATATCATAATGAGTTGTACCTCCAAGATCATCTCTACTTTGATCACATACCCATGTCAGTTATTAAGATCGAGATTACAAGATTATAGCACAATTAATGAGAAGAAGTCAGTGAGAGAAGTGGTCAGAGGTGTTTACCAATTGGAAGGTGTTGGTGGGTTTTATAAAGGTGTTTTACCAAATATTGCCAGAGTCTTGCCTGCTACATGTATTACATTTAGTGTTTATGAGACAATGAAAAAAATTGCATAGAAGAGACTATCTAGATATCTAGATGGTCATGTAATTAACATATTCATATCTGAGAACTATTACTGTAATCAATACAAATGAATAACTACAGGTTCAGCTAATTACATAACCCTTTATATTTATTCAACTATAACATACAGAAGGAAAAATTATTTAGTAACCTAAAGTAGCTAATTTTTGAGAAGCTTCAGAATCAGCTTGAGAAGCTTTAGCGGCTTCAGTCTTTTTAGTTAAAGCCTTCTTCTTAGCGTAGTATTCAAGAGCTTTAACCTTACGTTTTTCTTCTAATTTAGAAACAACATCACTGTATTTCCAACCAACAGAAGCAGATAAGTCACCTAAAGTAGTGTATTTTCTACCTGGTTTCAATCTTAAAACTCTTAAAGCTTGTGGAACAACAACCTTCTTCTTTTTGTCATATGGAGGTGGGACACCTTCGAAGATTTTTAATCTTTCTAAAGCAGCTTTACCTTTAGCGGTTTTGTGACCAATCATACCTCTTAAAGCTTTGTAGAAAATTCTTGATGGAGCTCTGAAATGGAATGGACCTCTAGTTTTGTTGAATCTAGTACCTTTTCTTAAGTAGTCATGGTATTTTAATTTGGTTCTGAAAAATTCACCAGAGATGTTTAAAGCTTCAGCTCTAACAATGACAATTTTTTGACCTTCTAATAATTGTTTAGCAACGATTGAAGCTAGACGACCTAAAAGGTGTCCTTTACCTGTAGATATAGTTAGTATATTGTTCGTGATATTAAGAGGAATTCGGTTTGAATAGATGTGGTTGTGTGACAATATTCTTTTGAGATTATTGAAATTTGCTTGTATGACGTGCAAATTTGATATTTGATGAACTGATTTACTATAGCAATTGAAGTTGGTGAATGGAATACTGTTTAATATGATGATCTTCCTTCATTTCGTAGTAATGCTTATTGATTTCATGAGTTCCCAAAACTTTTCGATATCATGATAAAATCACTCTCAATAACTCCAAATTTCTTCATTCAAATCACAGGCTCATCTATTCTTTATGTCACCTCTCTTATTCTGTATTATTCACATACCATCAATGACAACGACTGGGGCGAAAGAGCTCATGTTTGTTGATAATGTATTTAAACGTTTCACTTAAAAGAATCAATAATTTTGAAAATTAAAGTAATTTGTGTTTACTACAAAAAAAATTGCGTTGTTTCGCGAATTCTTCCGGCGAATATTGCGGTGGAAGTGGCCAAACCGAAAGTTAAGTATGTGGAATTTCTTTTTCAAGTGCTGAATTCGCGGAAAATTTTCAGCTTTTTCCTTTCAGATTTCAAGATTGTGCTTGTGGAGAAACACCTGGACATCAAATATCCTTCGAGTGACGGCCCTGTTTGAAGTCACCTGACTTAGTCTTGTACCCTTATCTGAGTGAGACTTGTTCTTTCACAACGATTTACAGAAGAATGCAATTCATTGAACAATAAGATCTAGCTGATCTCAATAAGTGTACTTTTCTTAAATATTCTATAGCTTCTATCAACATAAAATTTGACTATTTTCTTCCTCTGGTCATCAAGATCCAGCAATAAAGTTGCATTTTTCACACCATTTGACACCGACCGTCTGACTAGGAGCATAATGTCGGTGATAAGCAGATGTGATTGATTGAAATTGACTAGTTTCAGAGAATTGAAGAGTTCAAACAGGTTCACAATAACTGTAATCCTGTGGTTTTCACTTTCTTCTGTGTGCTGAGTGTCTTTCAGTTGTTGTCGTATTCCCTCCAGATCGAGACATTCTACATACTCAACTCTCTTGACCACAGCATCTACCCAATTCTGATCCAGATTGTTTGTGGAAGCATAGACACTGATCTTCCTTCCCAGCACGTCAAAGTAATTCATCGTAGCACCATCATCGATCCATGTGACTGTGCTTTCGTTGGCCTGCACCAGCTTCTCCACTATCAGATCAAACGTTTTCTGTTTTCGTCAGCAATTGCACCATTAAGACCAAAAAAAGGGGGCAAACATACATCTAAGCCTAGCAAGACCGAATCTTCCACCAACAACGACACAACATCTCCCAAAATGACGCATTTCTGCCTGTCTCTGACACTCATAGGAACCTGCTCCCGAAGTTTGAGATTTCAGTAAAGACCTCCTTGAGGGACACTCTTCCGGCCTTTAGATTTTTTGTGCCAAAATCATCCAATCTCTAAAATCAAGTTTCCCACAATTACACACCAAAATCACAACGGATTTCAACCATAGGGCAGTCACCACACACCATAAGCAGTCACAAGATGCCTTCTGATCCATACTCAGAGCACCAACCGTCCATGGACTCTATCACGCTTCTTTATCAGAACGCAACTAAAAGGGTTGTCACTTTGCAGGACGTGATCTCGACCCTTTCGCCAGGTACTTATCAGACACAATACGCTAACATCCGTGATCTCCCAGTCAAGTCACTCATCAAGTACGTGTTCAGGACATGGGATGCCAAAGAACTGGACACTGAGGAGCCTGTTTCTGTTTATCAAATACGATTGATCCATTTAGGAAGAACTTTGGAAGATGGTCAGAATTTCGAAGCTTTTGAAGATAAGACGAAGCTCAGGAATCAGAAGAAGTCGAGCGAGGAGATCCAATCTGGTAATCCAGATGAAGAAGTATACGATGATTTGGGTGATGATAACGACGGTCCGTTGTTGAAGGATTTGAAGTTGGATATAAGTGATGTTATCCATGTTAATTTAAGGCCTGTTGAAGTTCTGAAAAAGTTCAAGCGAAAGACCGCTTCTCAGAATTTACTGAGTATGGCTGTTACTGCTGGGAATGCGAGTCGTGTTACTACCAATAGAAGAAACTCAAAGGCTGTTTCCACTGGTGGAGAAGAAGATGAGAATGGAAATGCAAGAACTGAAGGTGGAAGTGGTGGTTGTTGTGTTATTGTTTGATTTATTTTTACCAGTTCGAGAGTTTAGTTTGATGTTATAATTGTTTTCATTTCAAGGTTTTCAGTCTTTAGTTGTTTTTATGTCCAATCGTTTTGTCTCTTGTTACATTCTTTTGTAGTTAACATCTACTCGTGTAGTACTTCACCATAGTGCTATCATGTAATATGTGGTACTAAAAAGAATATATACTTCTTCTCATACATGTTTTGGAAAGTGAATTCAATAAACCTGGCAATTCACTCACCACTAGTTAATGAATGAAACTATTATGAATACGGTAATCCTGCACCTTCTGAAAAAAACATCACAACACTCATTTCAACAATCCAAAAATTCCTTATACAATGACAACAACATAGGTTAAAGTTAGTCAAAGACCATAACTCCTCACATCTTCTTCCTTTTTGACTCTTTTTGGAAATAATAAAACAAAACAAAACACTTTGGCTAACATACCCTTCAGCAATAAATGAGGAAACAAAACCAAAAAGAACAAGACATATTAACAAAATATTGATAGAAGTGGAGTTAAGGAGTAACATAAATGGTACGGTGACTTTCAAACCATTCAAGAAGAATCAGACATTACCAATTTTTCCTATTTCTGAAATCCTTTAGCTAAATCAACATCCTTTAAATCACCTAAACCTTTCTTGTCACCATTTCCGATTGGTCTCTTTGCATTGGATTTCATATTCAATGGACTTTCAGGCAGGAATGATCCACCATTTTTACTTGGTGATCTCTCTTCATCTTTTGATCCACCCTGGTTAGGACCTAAGGGAGTACTAAACTGGACAAAATTCCATAATGCAGGGCTTGATTGAAGGTTATTAGCACCTTGTCCACTATTCTGTCTGTGTTTGTCTTTGGAAGTTCCGTTATTTGATGGTTTATCTCCATCCTTCTTACGGGTTCCACGTTCTGGAGTATATGCTTCAACAGCACTCACTGAGAATGATTTGGTTGGAGATGCGATCATACCATATTCAATATTAGCATCTTGTTTAGTTTGATCAGCAGAGGTGTTGTTGGTGGTTGCTTCTTCAGCATTAGTGGATTCATTGTTGGATTCATTACCAGTTGTTTGAGAGTTATATGGATTCTGATGATATACTGGAGGATATGTGGATTTTGGTGGTGTTGTGATTTCTTTCTTTGGGGATGAGTCTTGAGTTTTGGAATCTTGGTATTCCTCAGTTTGTTGCCGTTGTTGATTAGAAGGATTTGATGGAATATCCTGTTTAATATTTGATGAAGATGATGGTTTCAAGTCAGTTCGATCAGATGAGTTAGATTCTTGGGTAACCGGTCTCAAAGTATCCTGCTGTTGCGGAATATGTTGTTGCTGAGGAACTAACGGTTGTTGCGTTGGTAACGGAATCTGATTTTGTGGAGGTTGATGCTGTTGAGGTATTTGTTGATATTGTGGTGATTGGTATTGAGGGATTGCTGTTAATGAATTACCTCTACTATGACCACATATTCCAGCAGGATGTTGTTGGTTTTGTTGAGGTAAAGGCAATTGAGGATGACTTTGTTGCATGTACATTTGCTGTGGGGGATGTTGTGGGGGAGGGCCTTGTTGCGGGCCTTGAGATCCTTGTTGTTTCAATGGTGGTAACTGAGGTGGTGGATAAACACCATTGTTTGCATAAGCTGGGACATTTGAGTAATTAGATTGACCATAAGGACCCATTGGTGTAGTATTCATGAATTGATTTGTAGCAGCTGCTTCATTAGCATGTAATTGAAATTCTTGTTGAAACTTCTGCATTTGTTGAATTTGTTGTTGTTCTGCCTTTCTCTGGTTTGATACAGATGATGGTAAGTCATTATGTTGAGCTAAATGCAATTGCAATTGTCTTGACACTGATGAGCCTCTTCTAACTTTGGCTAAAGAGCCATTCTCTACTTTTCTTAGGAAATCATTCTTATAACTTTCAGCGATTTGCCATTTCATACCCTTACCTGGTTCATTTGCTCTTCTTGGAACTTTCTCGAATGCCTTATTCAATGATAAGTTATGTCTGATTGAGTTTTGCCATCCAGATTTGGAGAATCTATAGAATGCATATTGTTTGGAAATCCATTCATAAATCTGACTTAAAGATAAGACACCCTCAGGATTAGATAAAATGGCTTGGGTGATCATAGTGGCATAAGAGTAGGGAGGTTTAATATCCTTAGCTTCATCTTTAGCTAAATCATTCTGAGTATTCGCTTGATTTGTAGCGGCTGTAGCAGAATTGTTTGATTGACCATTATGTTTCAACTGTTCAGACACATTATCAAACATCTGAAATGCTTTCAAATTATTTTGGGCAGGAGCTGGGTAGTAGTAACCATTTGCATATGCTGGTTGATCTTGACTTGGCTGTAAAGGTATATGAGATGCATTTGTTGGTAAGTTGGAATTAGCCGATGTAGAAGACGCTACCCTTTTTGATTTTGGTCTAGGCAAAATATGTCCAATAACCTCTAACACACTCCTGGATATGGTTGGTGTAGCATCAGGCAGAATGAACATCATTTGAGTCCCGCCAATATCAACAACACATCCGGAGTATAAAGGAGTAGCTTGGGAATTTGGACCACATGCTACTTTAGCACCATCAACTTTAGCACCATTTCTACCCAATACATGTAATTCCCATACCCTCGAAGTCAAGTTATAAGCAATAGTGGCGTGCTGACGACTTACAACCTTAGCTGGGCCTAAATCTATATCAACAGTGGCATCTTTGGAGTTCGGTTGATTATCTGTGTTCCTACCAATTGATATCGTAAGTGCCTTCACATAATAAGTCCAGTCCTTCCCGGCAATCTTGGCATATGCCTGGATCTCAGTTGCCTGGTTTTTGTCATTGGCGTAATTCTCAGCAACTGATGTCTTCTGTTCTGGTCCCTGAAGAACTGAAATGACGGCATTCACAAGTTCGTTTGGATCCTCGTAGAGCTGAGCCTAAGAAAAAAAATTGTTAGTAATAATAATTGAGAAAAGCTGAAACTTTCAGGGAAAAAAATTAGAAAAATAGAGCAAAAATGGGCAATTTGGAGAGGGACCAATAAATGATGCTTGAAATTAATGCCATCAATGTGAAGAGAAGAGAGACTTGTGCTCGGATCCTATTTGAAGTCTCCAAATAGCTCACTTTTGAGTCCCATACCCGTATTTTCTTCCATATTTACGCCTGAGGGATATGGTGGTACGTACAATGTCAGTCTCTTCCAATGAACGTTTCTTGGAGTTCTCTGCCATGGCGAATGTATCTATGTGGTTGTGTGGGTAGTTCGTGCCTGTGAGAATGGCCTGTATGCGTTTTTGCGGCAATCACTGAGCCTTTTTGGTGCCTTTTGGGAGTGTTTGCCGGCGACTTTGTCTTTGTTTTGGTTTTTTGTTTGTTTATGTTTTTTGTTTTGGTTTTTTTTTGTTGTGATTTTGGGGATTTTGTTTGGCTGAAATTTTTTCTTTTTCTCGGTTTGCCAGTGATTTTGGCAGACGTTGACATGACATTGTTCTTAATAGCTACAATGGATTGGGGTCAATTCTATACACATGTCATTAATTACAATATAAATACTATTCTACTACTGTCTGATCACATCTGGCAGAGTTCCAAACGTCAAAACCTCCTCAATCCGATCCTTTCCACAAAGAAGCATGCATAGTCTATCAACTCCTAGACCCCATCCTCCAGTAGGTGGCATCCCCCATTCCATCGCATTCAAATATCTGTGGTCAGGCACAATAGTCTCTTCATCATTGAAATCATCTTTCAATCGCTGTTGTAGTTTGAATTTTAGCTCTTGGTCGAATGGAGAATTCTCTTCCTCGTAAGCATTGACATATTCTTTACCCTTGATGAAGAGTTCGAATCTCTTTGAAACATTGTAGGTTCTTCCATCTTCATATGATAAATCAACAGACTTAGCCAGTGGGGCCATTATGGATGGTTGATGATAGATGAAAGTTGGGGTTTCACATAGAGGTTCCAGGTAAGTTGATGATAATGTGTCTAATAATTGTGGGATACTCTTGACCTTAGGTAATCCTAATCCTAAAGTTTGGAAGTAGCCAATCAAAGATTCTTGTGAGATCTCATTTGGGAACTTAACACCAGTTTGAACCTCAATCTCGGGGATGAATTCAATCTTCTTGAACTTCCCACTCTGTTCTAAAGATTCAATCTGTTTCTGACAAAGTTCCATTTTCTTCAAGTCATTGAATATGTTATTAAACAGTAATTCTGTAATCTCCATCAGATCATCCAAATCAATAAAGCTCTGGTAAAATTCACATGTTGTAAACTCAGGATTATGGGTTCCATCGATCCCTTCATTTCTGAAAGAAGAACCAACTTCAAAAACTTTATCAAACCCACCTATGATCAACTTTTTCAGCCATAATTCAGGAGCTACTCTCAATTGAAGGTCGACCATGCTATTATCTGAATCTTTCAAGTGTTTCGAATATGTCCCAAATGGAGTTGCATTGGCCCCCTTTGTAGAATTTGCAATGATTGGTGTTGAAACTTCAAGGAATCCACGGGTTAATAAGAACTTCCTTATCGATGAGGTTATTAATGATCTTGCAATAATGACGTCTTGGGATTTCTTGTTAACTAGGTAATCGACAACTTTGTTATGGTTTCTCTTTCTTGAATCTGTCAATTTTGGCGGTATTGGATGTAATGTAGGTGATACCAGTCTCAAAGGCTTGGTACATTTTAATGATAGCTCCCCAGAGTTCGTGATACCTGGATGGCCAACAGCAGTGATAAAGTCACCTCTTTTGAAGAATTCATGAATCTCAGCAAATTCTTCTTTGTCGAGCCCAGTTAATTTATTCATAACAACCAACTGAACTTTTGTGAAATCCTGTAACACGTCAATGAATATCATACCCTTTCCTGATTTTCTGATACTGTGAATCTTACCTTCGACAGCGTACACCTCGTCAATCCTTTTGCTATCTGGCCACTCATAGTCCTCAAATTGAGTTCTGAACTCAGGAACTCTCAATATCTTTAGCTCTCGAGCATATCCACGCCGTATCTCTTTCAATGTTGGATAATACTTTTGATATTCTTTCTTTATGATAGCCTTTCTGTTAGCAAACTCAGCTTGTTCATTCTCATGAGCCAATTCAGAATAGAGCCGTACCGGAAGTGTATTCACTGACCATCTCTGAATTAACGCGAGGGACTGTATACCTCTCGAAAGCATGAGTACGGTTCAATATTGATGATGAATGAGTAATGATTTAAATGTCTATTGTCTCTATATAACTATGTTAATAATTGTCCCCAAGGTGAACAAAAACAACATCGATGCTCTCTCATCACAAAACTTAGCTGCCTATAAGGTAACAATGATAACCTTTCATAGTTCTTACATCAGAGGTAACGTTGATTCTTTTCAGGGACGGTAGTTAAACAATCCTCAAGACGATAACGCAGTATATTGAATTCTCTCATCATTTGAAATTCCACAATCAGTCAGATAAGAGAGCAACCATGATATTTTATACATTCAGTTTACTTACCCATCTGATCAACAAAGGGAGCACACTCAGTCAATTGGATCGACTGGATAAATGAACAAAGTACCAATTTATTTGGTGGAAAATTTCTCTTATATAGTGCGATATTTCCCATCGGTTCAAACCAAATCGAACTTTCCGACAATCCTCAAATCAAAACAAACAACGAATCAATTCCAAATGACAAGTCACAAACAAGAAACCGAGTACCCATCATAAAATGGAAGACGTAAGTTAGCAGCTCGTGTTATTTCCTTTTTTGTTTGCAATACTAACCTTTTTGAACAGGCTTTTCTGGCCGCTGAGGACGTTGATGGTGTCAGATTCTCATGGAATGCCATTCCAAACACGAAAATAGCGTCAACCAGACTCTCTATCCCAATCGGTGCGATGTACACACCATTGAAGAAAAGAGAAGATCTTCAATACATCCAAGGAAACCCAATCACATGTAGACAGCCTTGTGGTGCTGTGTTGAATCCATACGCAGAGATTCAAGGACAAGGTAGGCAATGGGTCTGTCCAATTTGTTTGAATCATAATACCCTTCCTAATGAATTACAAGGGACGGTTCCAGTGCAGACATTACCAGAAAATACGACAATTGAATACATTTTAACAAACAGAGCACCAGCTCCTCCAATCTTTGTGTTTGTTATTGATACTTGTTTGGATAAAGAAGATTTTCAAGCTTTGATTGAACAAATCTCTAGCACATTGAATTTATTACCTGCTAATGCCTTAGTTGGTTTAATCACATTTGGTAAAAACGTCAATCTGTATCAAACTAATAGTGATGATATTTTAAAAAGTTTCGCTTTCAATGGGTTGAAAGACTATACATATGAACAAGTCGCTAAGATTCTAGGATTTATGACTGGCGATTTACAAGTTACTAGAAATGATCCAACTAATCCATTAAGTGCTAGATTCTTACAGCCTGTCAGCATGGTTGAATATTCATTGACTCTTATCTTGGAGAACTTATCAAAGGATGGATGGCCACATAAGTCAAATGAACGTCCATACAGAGCAACTGGGTCCGCTTTGAACATTGCAGCTAAGCTGTTGAAAGCTGCTTATGCCAAAGCTGGGTCTCATGTTATGTTATTTGCTGGTGGTCCGTGTACTTATGGTCCTGGTTTGATTGTTGGTAACCAATTGAGAGAACCAATTAGAACCCATCATTTAATTGAAAGTAAAGAAGGTCCACATTTGAAAACTTCCAAAGCCTTTTACTCAAAATTAGCCACTGAATGTTCAAGTACTGGTGTCACAATTGATATCTTTATCGGTGCCTATGATCAAATTGGTTTATATGAAATGGATGATTTACCAGATAAGACTGGTGGTGTTATTGTGTTAGCTGATAGTTTCACCACATCTATTTTCAAACAATCATTCCAAAGATTTTTCAGCAAGAATTCATTTGATGAACTGGCACTGGGTCTGAATGCAACATTAGAAGTCAAAACTTCGAAAGAGTTGAAGATTTTTGGTTTGATTGGTCATGCAACTTCATTAAGCAGAAAAGATCAATCTGTTTCAAATTTAACTGATACTGACTATGGTATCACAGGAACAAGTGCATGGAAGATTTCCACAGTTTTACCAAATACCACATATTCGGTGATATTTGACGTTCAAAACTCAACAGAACAAAACGCATATCATTTGAACCAAGTTGCTCATGCATTTGTTCAATTCATCACATATTATCAACATCCTGATGGAAGTACAAGATTGAAAGTCACTACGATTCCAAAACCGTTAACTTCCCAAGATGTTTCATACTCGTTTGATCAAGAAGCAGCAGCGGTTCTAACAGGTCGTATTGCAATTCACAAATTGATCAAAGGTGCAGATATTGCTGAAGTTTTATCATGGATTGATAAAAAGTTGATTGGATTGTTAAAGAATTTTGCAGAATATCGTAAAAATGATGTTACTTCATTCAGAATTGCACAACAATTCTCATTGTTTCCTCAATTTATTTATCATTTGAGAAGATCACAATTCTTACAAGTGTTTAATAATTCACCAGATGAGACTGTTTTCTACAGACATATTTTCAATACTGAAGATACTTTCAATTCATTGATTATGATTCAACCAACATTGACTTCATTCGAACAGGATTCAGAGGAAGAAGGTGGTGTTCCAGTCTTATTAGATTCTGTGTCACTCCAACCTGAAAGAATTTTATTATTAGATACATTTTTCCATATTTTGATATTTCATGGTTCAACAGTTGCCGAATGGAGAAGACAAGGTTATCAAGATCAGGAAGATTATGTCTATTTCAAAGAATTCTTAGAGGAACCAAGACAAGAAGCGGCTGAATTATTAGTTGATAGATTCCCTTTACCTAGATTTATTGATACTGAAGAAGGTGGATCTCAAGCCAGATTCTTATATTCTAAATTAAATCCAACCAATACTTATAACGATGATGCATTTACTGTTGGTGCAGGTGCAAAGATCTTGACTGATGATATTAGTTTACAGAAATTTATGGAACATGTTCAAAAACTAGTTGTTGCACCAAATTAGTTGTATAATTATTAGAGAAATAAAAAGTTCTATGAATATTAATTTTCAAGATTTGCACGAATTATACTACGGTTTAATTATCACTATCAAAGCATTTATTTAAATCAAAAAATAACACATTTGAATACATCTAAGCATCGTAAGTGGAGGCAGAAACGTTACCACCTTTACCGGTCCAGTTAATATGGATTGGGGTATCAGCTGGTAAGTTTTCAGAAACAAATTCTGGTAAGACTCTGAAAGTATGAGCACCGAAGTAATCTCTTTGAGCTTGTAACAAGTTAGCTGGTAATTTATCTGATCTGTAACCATCGTAGAAGGCTAAAGCAGTAGAGAAGGCTGGGGCTGGAATACCGTATTTGGTAGTCAAACTCAAAGTATTTCTCCAACCATCTTGAGCTTTAATGATAGCATCTTTGAAGAATGGATGGAATAATAAATTTTCTAATTCTGGGTTTTCTTTGAAAGCAGCAGTAATCTCCCCTAAGAAAACAGATCTGATAATACAACCACCTCTCCACATTAAAGCAATAGCTGGGTTATTTAATTTCCAGTTGTAGTCTTTGGCAGCTTGGTTGATTAACATGAAACCTTGGGCATATGAAATGATTTTGGAAGCATATAAAGCTTGTTCTAAGTCATCAACAAACTTCTTACGGTCAGCAATAGCATCTTTTGGAATGGTTGGACCTGGTAAGACTTTGGAAGCTTTGATACGTTCTTGTTTCAAGGCGGATAAACATCTGGCAAAAACTGCTTCACCAACTAAAGATAAAGGAATCCCTAAATCTAAAGCGTTAATGGCGGTCCATTTACCAGTACCTTTTTGACCAGCAGAATCCAAGACTTTTTCAACTAATGGAGTACCATCGACATCAGTGTAGTATAAGATATCTCTGGTGATTTCAATCAAGAATGAATCTAAAACACCTTTGTTCCATTGAGCGAAGACATCACCAATTTCTTTGTCGGTGAAACCACCAACTCTTTTCAAGATGTCATAAGCTTCACAAATCAGTTGCATATCACCGTATTCGATACCATTGTGGACCATCTTGACGTAATGACCAGAACCAGCTGGACCAACCCAGTCACAACATGGTTCACCATCGGATTTGGCAGCAATCGATTGGAAGATATCTTTAATATGAGGCCATGCTTCTTCGGCACCACCTGGCATTAATGAAGGACCATATCTGGCACCTTCTTCACCACCAGAAACACCGGAACCAACGAAATAGATACCTTTTTGTTTCAATTCTTCGTATCTTCTGTTGGAGTCTGGGAAATGGGAGTTACCACCGTCAATGATGATATCATCTTTTTCCAAGTATGGTAACAATTGGTTAATGAAGGCATCAACGGCATCACCAGCTTTGACTAATAAGATGATTCTTCTTGGTCTTTTCAAGTTGTCGACTAATTCTTGGATGGATCTGGCACCAATGATGGATTTACCCTTAGCTTCGTTTGCAATGAAGTGATCGACTTTAGAGACGGTTCTGTTGTAGGCGACGACAGTGAAGCCGTGGTCAGCAGCGTTAAGGATCAAGTTTTGACCCATGACGGCCAAACCGATTAAACCAATATCACCACTGGGGCAGGTGTTAGTAACGTGTGGCTTGAGGATGTTTGTGAGCTGTCTGAGACGGTCGAGGGCCGGCATTGTCTGCGTTTGTTTTGCAGGACCAGAGCAGTGGGTGGGCAATTTTTGACACATTTCTCTCTTTATATTGCTCTCTGTGGAAGGCTCCTCCTCGGCAAATCTGGCGGGCGCCTCCACTGGTCACTCACTGGCCACTGCCTGGGCCCAGTAGGCGCACCGGCAGGCACCGCAGACTGGCCCCGATTGAATTGGGCCAGCAGCACCAACCCAGCGACACTCACAACAACGGACCGCACTTACGTAGGTTGAGACATAATTAATAGTGTGTTTTCGAAGTAGTTAGCTCTGGTTTGTGTGTCGGAGAGACAAATCGTCGAAAAGCGAGGTGTTTGCTTTATATAGCTGGGGCACACTGGAGAGCAGTTACCCGGCTGGCAGAATCGCGGGCAGCAGACTTCCATCGGGCTTCTCTTGCGGTGTCTGGCACACAGTGCGGGCGTGGCTTGCAGGGGCACTATTGCCCGTGCCCCTCCTACGCGCAGGCTGGCCATTGAGCCTGTGCACTGCCTGGACTACACCCGTTCTGTGGGCCGCTTCCTGGCTTTTGATGCCAGTCTCGATGGCTCTTCGGGCTCTTATTAATAAAAATTCGAGATTCGCGAAATAATTGTTGGATTTGATCTGGTGATGGCCAGAAATTGAGAACCCGAGAAAGCTGACTCAGCGGGGAATGAAATTTTTTTTGAGTTTTGGGGTGTCAAGGTCTCTAGCATGATAGTATATACTCTCTTTGTAACATTCCAATACTTGTAACTGCTCTATATCGCCGCCATTTTGTGAAATCGTATTATCGACCGAAAGGATATGTACGATTGTATTTGGATATTATTTGGATAATATTTGGATAATATTTGGATTGTTATTTCGATACTATATAAGTTAACATATTTGGATATAATTTGGAGAATCTAATGATATTTATAGTAAAACATCACAGATTGTATTTGGAATATCGACGTTGATCAAACCACCAATAAGATTGATTGATCTTATCTCTTATCTTGTTCAAAACAGCTGACCACTATGGATAAATGATCGTTTAATATCTTTCATCTTATCAGCATGTCTGAGCAAAATTGCATGATTGATCATTCACTTTCACACATTTAATTACGTACGAGAAATACAATTACCACAGAGTTTATCGATCACGTGGTCTACCGCCGGTTAAACCGTCGCCATCGTGCATTTCAAATTTAATTGTGGTCTCAACTTTGCAAGTTAAAAAGTCAATCGGAAAAAAGTTATCAGAAATTGAAGAAAATAGCTGAAACTAAGTCCATTTGATAGCTAAAGACTTTTTTAATCGAATAGATTACATATCTAAGGCCTTAATGCTTTATTGTCTTGATGCCGTGTTGAAATGTTCTTTCAATCTGGATTCCGACTCTTTCAATCACATGATCAACCCGGAAATCCGTACGATTACTCTTTATCGAAGTCCTAGCGGCCAATCTTCGATCTTTTGAATTCAATTCCTGATCAACATACGCAATTCAAGATCAACAATGAGTTCTTTTGACTCATTAGGTTCGTTGATATCTCAATTTTTGACAAATGTCAATGTTGATGATAAGAAATCACAAGAAATCATCTCTAAGATAGTAGGATTAATTACAAATAAATCAATTAAATTACTTGAGGTTGTTAAAGCATTAGGTGATTATTTGACTGCTGATGATGATTTGTTGAGACCAAAGGCATTGCTTTGTCTATCAGAGACAGTTAAGGGCTTGGATGATTCCAGCTTGACGGGATCTGATATTCAGGTGTTGAATTCGTTCTTTACTTCGAAGTTTGATGATGTGAAATGTTTTAAAGAAACCTTGATTGGATTGAGTTCGTTGATTGATAAGGAGAATTATCATCCTACTTTGATCAAGTCTGTGTTGGTTGCGTTTGAGGGGAATTATGATAATAAGTTGTTCCTTGCATCTACGAGATTTCTTGCATTTGAAATCTTGAATAAACTATTTGACAAATCTTTGAAATTTATTGCAAAGAATTTGAATGATTTATACGTTAAGGTATTCATACAGATAGCCAACGGTGAAAAAGATCCAAGAAATTTAATCTTTGCATTCAGTTTAAATGGCAAAATCACAAAAAATTTGGAAATTGGTGACAACTCTGATGAATTATTCGATATATTGTTCTGTTATTTCCCAATTTCATTCAAACCACCAAAAGATGATCCATATAAGATCACATCACAAGATTTGAAAGATTCGTTAAGAAATGCAATTTCTGCTACTCCATTGTTTGCTAAAGACTCATATCCTAACTTATTAGAGAAATTATCATCCACATCCCCAACTGTAAAGAAAGATACTTTACATACGATTCATTTATGTATTGAAAACTATGGATTTGATTCACTTTCATCAAACTGGGTTGAATTATGGAATGGGTTGAAATTCGAAATATTACATGGTGATCAAGATGATGACGAGGAGAAAATCTTCCCTGTTGTTCTTAACATATTCACTACGATCTCAAAGATTTTGTCTACTAATGAAGAGAAATTTGGAGAGTTTCGGAAAGGTGTTAGCGATGAATTGAATCCAAATATCAAGAATGGTGCTAAATTGAAACAAACTTGTGCTATTCATGGTGCTATTGCCTCTGGATCGACCATTTCTTATAATGTTGTTACTAAAGAGACGCTATCACTTTTGCTCAATGGATCATCAAAGGATTTAAATATTAAGAATCAGAGAATATTAATCTCAAACATTGGATTCTTCACAACTGCATATTTGAAAGTCTTTGGAACATCTGTCCAAGATGGTAAGACATCAAATAATTCATTAGATAATTCATTATTGGGATTTAAGGATGAGATTTTGATGTTTTTGGGAAAATCATTAATGAGTTCTCCTAAGATTGAAGTCAGTTTAAGAACATTAGCAATTACTGAGTTAACAAAGTTGACAACATTGATTGATTTCTTGAATGATGAAGAACTGAGTCTCGTAGTGCAATATCTTACAGAGACCGTCCTTGATGATGAAAACGAATATGTTTTTAATTCAGGTATTGGTGGTTTGGTCCAAATTTCGAAAATCAATTCGAGAATATTACTAGAAGTCACGTTTCCTACATTATTATCATTATTACCTGATTCTGAAGAAGGGAAAGTTGAAATCAATGGGGAAGTTAAAACCAAGGAAAAGATCTTTGACATCATTGGATCCATTACTCCAAATAAAGAGATCTCTGATTTCTTGATCATTAGATTCGTTAATAAATTCATTGAAATTGGTTCACATCCAGACAACATCAATTACTTATATCTAATTGCTTCAAATTTGAAGAGAAATTTGGAATCTGTTCAGAAACAGACGCAATTCATCACCGATCATTACTTATTGAAATCATTTGGTCAATTGGTTAAATTCATTATCAGTTCTGTTAGTGAAGATGATGTGAATTTAGATAACGATGCTGTTTTGGATGAAATTACTGATGTTTTAAAATTAATTGTTGCGTTTTCTTCAAAGAAATATCATCAGGAATTAATTAATGATACAGTATCATTGTTTCAAGGTCAGAAATTATCAGATTCTAAGTTTTATTTGGGAGGTGAACCATTGGATGTTTTAAAGAGTTCCAATAAATTGATTAATTTATTCACAAAAGTTTTGTCTGCTGTTGATAAGAGTGCCAAATTGGATACTTTTGATTCATTTGTGGAAGGCTTAATCCAATTCATTGAAACCAATGAGTTAGAGGATCAATATACTAAAGTTGGCTATTTGGAATTAGTCTCTTTATTGGTCAACAAATGGGGAACATCTGCCACATCTGAGAAATATTTATTATTTGAATTATCAAACACCATTAGAATTGAAATATTTACATGGATTACAAAAGGTGTTATTCTGAAGATTGATCCATTGGGTGAGCAATACATTGATAGATTAATTGAAGTATTAAAGGATGAATCAATCAACACAGAACTAATCACCAAATCATTCGAGATTTTAGTCATTGACTTATCCATCTTTGCCAAATTCAAGAAAATCCAAAACAACAACGTTCGTTTACTATACAAACAGAAATTCTTCCAAATCATTTCACCTAAACTAGTTGATAATTTCAAACAAGAATCAAACCTCTCGGTCAAATCAAGATACTTGATCTCATTATCATATATTTTAAAACACACACAAAGAGAAATCATCATCCCATATTTATCTTCATTCCTTCCATTGTTATTACAATCATTGGACCAGAAAGATTCTGATGTTCGTTATGCTTCATTATTAACTTTATTATCATCAGTTGAAGAAATTTCTGATCTGGTTTCTAAACATTTACAAACCTTGATTCCTCATTTATTGAAGTCTATTTATTTTACTAAAGATGATGAAGATTTGAAGTATAATAATCCAGAAGTTAGATTGATCGCTTTGAACTGTCTGCATGCATTGACAGTTAATATTGATCTACCTAAACTAGTCCCTTATCAGAAAGAGATCCTGAATAAATTGGTTCCTGTATTGGATGATAAGAAGAGAAAAGTCAGAAAAGGAGCCGTTGATACAAGACAGGCATACTTCGAACTAGGTAGATCCATTGATTGAATCGAATCACATCCACATTCTGTACACAATAATTTATTTATAGAATTTCATTCATTATCTATGTAGTTCGTCCCCATCTATTCCCCATCAGAATCAGAATCATCCATTCCAACAGGTGCCAAACCAGGAGTCAAGCCAGGATATCTGTGTTCTTGACTCTTCTTACGTTTATCATATAATTCTTTCTCTGAAACCTTCTTATTAATTGATCTCTTCTTCTTGGACTTAAGATGCTTTCCTTGGTTCTTCAACTCAAGGATATCTTTCTGAATATCTTGTAAGTCTTCTTCAATATCTGTTCTCCAACTCTGGATATTCACAACATTACGTTTGATTAATTTCTTCAATTCAAGCTTTTCTGATGGTGATAGAGTATTGTTCTTGGAATGTGATATCAAGACTTCATATCTTGCTTTTTCTCTAAGGTCTTCCTTTTTGGTGGATTCTTTCTTGATCAGTTGTCTCTGTGTAAGTTTCTGTTTCTTCTTAAGTCTTCTGACTTCTTCCGGTTTTAAGTTCTTCTTTGATGATGATGCATTGATGATTTGTGAGGTACTTGATAATGACGGAGTTATGGTGGTGTGTGATGATTCAGTAGAGGTAGAATGACCTGGAAGCACAGAGTCTAGCAAATTATTGACAGTGGATTCCACTGATATGCTCTTCTTGAACGTTATTCTGGACATTATGGTGCGCTATTATGTGATTTATCACTGTTATTCTGTATAATCCAAGCTCATCTCATCAAGTAAATTTTTTTTGTAATGTAAAGTTTTCGGTTGGGGCACTCATACAATAAACGTAAAACTCCGAAAATATAAACTAAGTACTACTACATATTACAACTCCATGTTTTTCATTGGGAAGTACATTGTGGATCTGGATGACCACTTAATGGTTCTGACTCTAATGATGAGGTACTATCAGTTGAATCAAATTGGGTTCTTCTCTTTCTTCTCTTTGTATGAGGATTGTTTCTTGGACTGTCTCTTAATTTTGATTTGTAAAAATGTTGCTGTGGATTGTAATCTGATAGCACCTTTTCTACTGGTGCGCTGCCCAGTGGAATATCTAAAGCAGGCCTTGTTGGTAATGCCTTAGCCAATAATTGTGCAGATTCTTCGGTCAATTGATTTTGGTCAGGGAATTCAACTTCGAAATAAATGACTAAATCCCCATATGATTTGTTCTTGTTCGGCATACCACTTCCAGCCACGACTTTGAATGTATTTGGTTTAATAATTTCTCCAGGAATGATATCAACCTTCAAAGTTTCTCCACTCAAATGTGGAACAGTAAATGAACCACCAATTAATGCAGTTAATAGATCAATCTTTGCACAATAATACAAATTAGAACCTTTTCTTTTGAACCTAGAATGCCTCAACTCTTCGATCGTAACAACAACATCACCTGGTATAACACCAAGTCCTTGATCACCTTCACCTTCTAATTTTATTTGCTCTCCATTCTTAGTACCTGGGTGAACTTCCAATGTTAAAATCTTACGTTCTTCCACTGTTTTTGCACCATGACAGTTGGTACAACGATCCTTCATATCCATTACCTCACCTGAACCATTACAGCCTCTGCAGGTGGATTCAAATCTCCGAATAATCGGACCAGTCTTCTTTTGAATCAATACACGACCACGCCCTTGACATTGTGCACACGTTTTGATATTTAGACCACCTCTAGCATTACAGGTTTGACACAACACAGTTCTTGATAACCCCAGTTTTGTAGTCTTACCGTGGTATAACTCTTCCAAGGTGTATGAAAGTTTGTGTCGTATATCTGGGTTCTTGCGGACATGAATATGATTATCTGTGGAAATATTGAAGCCAGTAGCACCACCGACTGGATGTTCAAATGTTGTACCAAAAAATCCCTCACCGAAAAACTGTGAGAATAAATTATCTGTTTTCATGGAGAATGCTGATGCGTTTTCAGTTGGATCGATAGTAGCTGTTGAGGTTAGACCTTCTTCACCATATCTGTCATAGATGGCTCTTTGTTGTTGATCCATTAGGATTGCGTACGCTTTTGTTATTACTTGAAACTTTTCTGTTGATTTTTGACTGTGGTTGTTCTTATCTGGATGCCATTTTAGGGCCATCAGCCTGAAGGCTTTTTTGATTTCAGATTCGGTAGCCTCTGATGTAACTCCTAATGTGTCATATAGTCCTGTTTCCTTAGCCATAAGAATGTATTTTGAATAATAAAATGTGATAATAAATAGATTTCAATAGAATATAATTAATTAACTGAATCGCAATAATCTTAATAAACCAGTTAATCAGAAAATAGCAGAGCAGTAAGTTGCACCGGTGTGTCTCTTTAATACATAACACGTGTGTGGGATCTCACAATAACTAATGCGCAGAACTCGTTGCCCCTATTAGCAAGTCTTAAACTCACACTAACGATTCGACACCTGCAAGTTTATTTATACTTGTGAGGTGACCAAGGCCAAAAAAATAGAAAAATACAAAGATTCGATAGGATTCGATGTGTTGCCCGGACCAAAGAAGCTATCTCGGAATTGGTTAAATGGGAAGTTCCGACCAACAACGTAAAAGTGTATTTATGGGATGTCAGGGTTTTGCGGTAGTTTTAGTGAATGACGTGGTAGGGTAACACTTTGACTCAAGCATAGGCTATAGCGTACGACTACCTAGTAGCTGGATGGTGCAGGCGATTTTTGAAAAGGAGGATTGTTCTATCTTGTCCCGTATTTAATTGTCTATGCACTCTCACGCAGAGTTTGGTTTTTTAGGTTTCGAATCTTCAAACTCAAAAGAAGAATTCGCGATTCGCGAATCTTCTTAAAGGCAGCCACCGGCTCGCAACCATTACCGATTCGGTGACCTTCCACGACGAGACATAAGTGAAATTAATGAATTAGTTGGAGTTTAGCACACTTTGTGTTTCCGTATCGCCACTGATAGATTCCGAAGAAACTGTGCATAGTCATAATGCAGGTTACTTCACAGACCCCGTTGGTACTGGTTAACAACTTCCAAGCACAACTGTACACACTAGGTTTACATGTCAGTCATCAGAAGTCAAATTTCAATGGTCAATTAACTATTGATTTGGTTAAAGATGAGAAGAAGGTTGATGGCAAGCAGGATTTCGAATTCATCTTGAACTCATCTGAATTAATTATTCTCAGTGCTATATTCACCACTTCTCAAAAAGAATCTAAAGTAGCGAAGGTCATTTATGACAGAACAAATGAACTAGCTAAGTTAGTTGTTGCGGACGCTAAATCATTATACGAGGAACCAACTTTATCATTATCAATCAGATACATTGGTAAGATTAATACCACAAAGACCTTCAGAGACTTTACAAAGGGTGTTTATAAGACCAATTACTTGGACGATAGAACGAACACAGCTACTAATTATGTCATTGCAACTCATTGTCAGGCATCATTTGCAAGATGTATCTTTCCATGTATCGATGAACCTGTCTCAAAATCAGCTTTCAAATTGACCATCCACACCGATCCCAGATTCAAAGTTCTCTCAAACACATCCGTTGAATCTAATTCTATTGATGAGGAAACCAATGTTCAGAATGTCACTTTCGAGAAAACTCCAGTCATGAATACTTCAATTTTCGGTTTTGTTATTGGTGATTTAGACTTTATCGAATCTAAAGTCACATTGAAGAACAAAACCATTTCATTGAGACTCTTCACTACAATCGGTGACATTTCAGGCGCTGCTTATGCTTTAGATATTGCCCAAAAGACGTTACCATTTATTGAATCTCAATTCGGTGTCGATTATCCATTATCTAAGTTGGATCTCATTGCATTACCATTCTTATCCGATGGTGCTATGGAGAATTTTGGTCTTGTTTGTATCCAATCAAACCATATTTTAATTGATTCATTGAATGATCGTGAAAAGAGTCAATCTATCAGACAGTTGGTTAGTCATGAAATCATTCATCATTGGGTTGGTAATTTGGTGTCATTTGATGAATGGGATCACTTATGGTTGAATGAGAGTTTTGCTACCTGGTTTGCGTACTACATTTTATACAAGCTTGAGTTAGACGCTTCTGATGTGAAGATTTGGGAGGACGTTCAAACTAGTCGTGAGTTTGATAGTCTGATCGCAGCTGACTCCTCAATTAATTCATTGCCAGTTCTTGGTACCAAGAAGGATAAGTTAATCAGATCCACCCAGGATGCATTTGAAGTTCATGCCTATCAGAAAGGTATCCATTTCTTGAGAATGTTAGCTAATGTCTTTGAATCAAAGGATTTCAATGACGATTTACCAACATTTACTGAGACCATTTCCAGATTCATTATCGAGAACAGATTTAAAGCAATCAAACCATTAGATCTATGGAAATTTTTAAGCGGTCACTCAAAGCTAGATCTCATTACTTTTACGCAATCATGGTTGCGTCTTCCTGGTTTACCAATTTTATCAGTTTCAATCGATGGTGACAACAAAATTGAGATTGTTCAAAACAGATACCTTGCAGAATTCAACGCCATCGACCAGCAGTTGGAAAATGTCCCATACCATGTCCCATTAGCAATCAAATTATCCGATGGTTCTGTTATTAATCAAATATTGACCGATAGAAAGCTGGTCCTTCAGGATATCAAAGTCGAAGAGTTTGTTAAGTTGAACACCAACAGAACAGGATTGTACATCACCCAATACAATGATTCGAAGTTTATTGATAATCTGATTTCAAATCTTGAAAAGTTGTCAACTATTGACTTGGTTGGTATTATTTCAGACTTGAGTCAAGTTATTGGACATGATACTCATCACAATGAAACTGCAGTGATCAGTGTGATCAAATTAACAGAAGCTTTGATTGACCAGAAAGATTTAAACTTCAAGGTTTTGAAACACTCCTTGATTGAATTACAAGTTATTCAGGATTCTTTCAAACTATTCATTGATTCGTCCAAATACTCAACATTCGAGAATTGGTTAACTTCACTAAACTTGAAACTTTTCAATAGGTTACAATGGAATACTGATCTATACACTGAATTATCATCAGCTGAATTAGAATCCAGGAAGTCGATTCTCACAATCGGTATCAAATCAAAAGAAATCTCAAACACATCATCCACATTGTTCAAGAACTTACTTCATGGCCCGAACAACTCAATTCCTTCATTATGGCTTGAACCAGTCCTTGCATCAACCGCATTAACAGCATCAACTTCAACATGGAAGAAAATTCTTGAACTAGCTAAACAACCAGCAGGGACAGTGAGTCATGTCATCAATGGAACGCAGACTGATATCCAACACGGCGCATTGAATGCTATTGGTTATACCAAGGATCAAGCTTTAGTCAAACGTGTGTTGAACTTTGTTAGAGACAATAGTGATTCTAATTTGATCGAGTTAGGATTGATTGGATTACAGAACAACCACGATGAGAATTCCACTGCTTTATGGGACTGGTTCAAACTGAACTATAATCAATGGGTTTTGAAGTCTACGAGAGCCGGTACTGAGAGTGCTAATAATATGAAGAAGACGTTAAAGGGCATTACTATTGTTGTCTTTACTTGGATGAATAGTGAAGGAGAGCAAAAATTGATTGATAATTTTGTTACTGATAAGTTGAAGACATTACCAAAACATGATCTGGAAGAAACTTTGGAATTGGTTCGAACTTCACAATCTGAAAAGAGGAAAATCTCCGAATCAATTGAAGAAGTTTTGAAAGCATCTAATTGTAAATAGATATATGCATATATGATTACTTCATTAAAAAAGTCTATAAAAACAATGTAAGCTCTAAATCAGTGAATTTGGGATATGACTGAGCTTACATCAACCAGCAATTGTTCCAAACTATCAAACATAGCCTGTCGCGTAGGACTCAATGAAGAATATGTCAGATTACTACTAATACTCTCATTTCTCAACTCATTATCAGTAACTGGTTCATTGATATCCTCATCACTGTAATTTCCCCCCTGTAAATGACATACAGTAGAACCATTATCACTTGACGAAGACTTATTCTTTGGTGGAAACTGAGCAGACCCTTGTAGCTCAGTATTCATAAAGAATCGAGTATCAACTGAACTTCCAACAGTAGTTATCGATTTGCAACTTTGGCGCTTGTCTTCTGTGGATCTTACCAATGATTGTTTTTCTTCTCTTTTCTTCATATCTTCATATTTATCCCTCATGAGATTAGGTTGACTTGAATGTGCCAATCTCCATGCTATTCTACCACAGAGAACTCTTCTCAGGTATAGATTCCATAACGCATTAACCCTTTGATCTCTGAATTTGGCAGGAAGGGATCTAGTCCGTACAATTGTTGGCTGTTTTACTAATGGCACTGTGTCATATTTGTTGAAGTAAGGTCTTGGGATCTTGTACTCTGGAAGGACAACTATCTTCTTTTGAAATGGAGTTTTCAGTTTCTGTAGTTCTTGATCTAATCTAGCTTCTGCGTTGGTGATAACCGAGTTCTTACCATTGGTAGGGTTTGGTGTGTAGACAATGATGTTATTGTTGGAGTCAAATGTGATGGCTTTTTTGGTAGCTGTCAGCTGTGGATTGATCCTGATGAGTTCTTTGTGAGGGACTTCATATGTATGGACAATTTGATTGAGGAGAAGATCTCTAGACATGCTTGCATCAACATTAATATAATCCATAGTGGCTTTCAATTCCACGCAGTTTCTGTATTTACCACATCTGGACCTCTTTCTCTTTGGTCCATTCACTGGATAAAAGAATTGGTTGTTGATTTCTTTGACATTGGTCATGAACCTTCTTCTCTTTCTCTTGATCTGTTTTGACCTTTTCCTCGTTATCATGGAATGTGAATGATGTGACACAGTGGATACTATACTTGGCTCAACACCTTCATGGTTGAAGGGGATATGACCACTAGGGACTCTTCTATGGGCATGCTCAGATCCTCTTTGTCTGTTTGGGGTCCATAGGTCCTCTTGAGAAGGTAGTAGTTTTCCTCTATTCGCTAGATCTTTGATCGACGGAATGCTAGGATACCGCCTATGACCATGGCTTATATTACCAACTGGATTGTGTATCTGACTGGATGTTGTGTAACTGACACCGTTGTCCACTATCACCATCTTCTGATCTGGGTATCTTGCAGTCGATATGATGATGGAGGAGCAAACCAAAATAAAAAAGAATGTAGAGATTCAAAACTTTTTAGGAACACTAAAATTGGCACACAGATAAACTGGCATGCTAGAGTCTCCTTAATTAAAAACGGTCTGCATTTCCTTCTCAAAAAGTATGTATGAGGATGGCTGGTTATACCCAAAAATGAGGAGCATAAGACTGCATATTAACCGGGCATTAAAATCACATCCAGCACGTGACAAAATGGTTGGAAATCGCGAAAACCCCGGAATTGGTCACAGGTTTAAAACTTTGGAATTTTGAACCTTTTGTGACGTGTGATTTTTTGGTCTGAAGCACCTAAAACAAGGAATTACAACCCGAATTCAACAAAAATGGACAAATTAAAAGAAGTAAGTGCCATTTGGAAAGTCAGAAAGTATCCAGAGCATGCTGTTCTGGGTCAATTTGGGCATCTGGTGCTTGTTTTCTGCTGGGAATGTTGTTGTTGATCCATTCATTGTTTGGTTTTTTTTTGTTTGTTTTGGGATCAAGATCCAGCTAAAAAAGGAGGCAATGGCGACAACAGCAATTTGGCACATAGAAGCTTCAATTGGCGCGTACTTTCACTACATTGATCATATAGATTGCTAACAAATATACAGAAATTGAACAACTTGAAGTTAGACGCTGAAAAATGGCAAGAAAAGGCTGATGAATTACAAGTCAAGATCAAGGAACTAGAACAGGAAAACTTGGACAAAGATAACAAAATCCAATCCCTAACCAGAAATAACCAAACTTTGGAAGAACAATTAGAAGATTTGGAAAACAAAGTCAGCGAACACAAAACCGCTGCAGAAGAATCTTCTTCATTGAAATCACACAATGAAAACTTCACCAAGAAGAATCAACAATTAGAAGAAGAATTGGAAGAATCTGATAGAAACTTGAAAGAAACCACTGAAAAATTACGTGAAACTGACTTGAAAGTTGAACAATTAGAAAGAAAAGTTGCTTCTTTAGAAAGTGAACGTGAAGACTGGGAAAACAAATACGAAGAATTGAGCGAGAAATACAACACTGCCAAAGCCGAATTGGAAGAGATCTCAGCTCAATTGGAAGCGTTCTAACTGGAAGGTCTGGATACCAAGTTTTGTTTCAAAGTCATACTTATTTCACTTTTCCTCTCAAATCGTCGTCTTTTGCAAATGATCTGGCGGACTGGCTTGTTAATTTTGTTGGCGTTGCGTAAGATTGTTGGCAGGCTTTGACTGGATGTCGACTCGTCATTACCATTTTTGAATTTTTATCCTGTGAGCCGTTTGGTTATATATTTTATACTAGTGCTAATTATTATTATGTCGTTGTAGAACTATCTAGATTACTACGATGAAGAACTGTTATGGAGAACCTTTGTTCTTCTTCAAATAGTGCATACTGAAAGTTACGCACGGTTTCCACCTAGAATTGTGCAATATCTATGGCAACGCTAGTATTTTCGGTACTAATCAGCGTAAATTTCTGTCGCGAAAAAGAGAACGATCAGAACATAATTGTAAAAAACAACAAAACAAGACAGTGGTACTGGTACTCCCAAGGTTTCTGAAAGTCGCTTGAAATGTCCGACAACTACTGGCTCAACGACCAGCTCAGAAACGACGATGGCAGCGGAATGGTAGACCGAAACTCCGCAAGCAATGGCAATGGAAACAACCCTGACGACCTTTCCTCGTTTCTCAACTATCTAGATGGAGAAACTACTTCTTTGGCAAACAGTTCTGGAAACAACAATAACAACAACATAAGCCGTGCTGGAAGTACCACTTCATTGAACCAGCAACAGCAGCCATTATTCAACAATGAACAGCCGCATGGTATGCAGCAGAGTACTGGTTTCAACAGTGCAGGTAGCCTTACACCTCAAGCTATTTTGAATCAACAGTTGCAGCATCAACAGCATCAACCTCAACCTCAACCTCAACAGCAAGGATTCAACACCCAGAGACCAGATATGATGTCTGGTAGTGGATCTGACTTCAAGGGTGATGATGCTAATGAACTCATACAGTCATTGTTGAGTGAGAGAAATAGTCAACCTACCAGTCAGCAGAATCAACAACAACAACAACAACAACAACCTCCACCCAATCAAGGGTTTCCTCTTTCTGTGTTTTCTCCAAACATGCAGGGTCAGACTATTTCATCTCAAGGGCAACAACCAAACAGTCAAAGTCCCTCTCTTGCTGGCACACCTCAATTCAACAACAATGCACCAATTGACAAAGCTGCAATGATAGCCGCATTACAACAACAGACAAATCAAAACCAACAGAGGTTTCAACAACAGTTCTTACAACAGCAGCTCCAGCAACAGCAGCAGCATCAATCTCCAAATATGCATACAGCAGCTATCAGTCAACCTCAGCCACAACAACAAGCGTTTCAACAACTGCAACAGCAACAACAACAAACTATGAGATTGCAGCAGATCCAGCAACAGCAGCAAAGACAAAGACAGCAGCAAGCCCAACAACAGGCTCAATTAAGACAGCAGCAAAACTCTGTTCCCCCAACTCCTGTTCAAGCTTCAAAATCTCCAGTTGTTCAGAATCAATTCAATCAAAATCAGTTTATGAACAATAACAATAACAATGGTCCTAATGTTATCAGGTCCCAAATCTCTCAGCCGCCAACGCCTCAGAATCCAAGTTTCAATCAACAACAACCAAATCAACCAACCCAAGGCCCTGGCCCTCAGGGTCAAAATCTCACCGCCCAACAAATGGAGAATAAGAGAATTCAACAGCAATTGAGTAGTATCCAGGTTGAACTATTTATGAGAACCTTGACTGAATTCATGAAGAATAGAGGTACTCCAGTTACTTCAGTTCCAGTTGTTGGTGATAGAAAGATCCATCCATTCTTCTTTTATGCAGTTGTTGCAAGATTAGGTGGTTCTCAGAATGTTTCAAGACAAGATCAATGGGGATTTGTTGCTCAGAAATTAGGTTTACAGGTCGATCAGAATCCTTCACTTGTTGGACAATTGACTAAGACTTATGTTGATTATCTATTACCTTTTGAACAGTATGCTGCTACTCCTGATGGTCAGAGAGATTTACAGAACAGAAGAGCCATCATTCAGAAACAGCAGGAAGCCATCTTGAGATCACGCCAGACCAATCCAGGCCAAGGACAAAGTTCAGCACCAGGCCAAAGTCAGATGTCTATTAATCCAGCAGTTCAAGCCACATTCAACCAGCAACAACAGGCTCAACCTCCACAACAACAGGCTCAGACCTTTGCGCCAACATCAATCTCATCAGCACCTCAAGTTACACCAACATCCCAACCACATCAACAGAGCCAACCTCCAACTCCAGCATTGCCTCAGAGTGCAGGTACAAGTAGATCACCATTGACTCATCCACCTCAACGTACGCCACAACATGTTCAAAGACATCTGAGTTCTTCTCAAAAAGGCTCAGGCAACAACTCCCCACTTGTTGGTGATCCAAAGAGTTCTAATGCAGATAGTTCATTTGCACAGCCACAACCACAACCTCCATCATCATCAACCCCACCACAACCGCAAGAACCTTCACAACCTGCATTAATTAGAAATTACATCCCTGAGCAAAGACCAATCGAACATCATGCTGGCTATGATGCTAAGGCGTTATCTCATTTGGGTGAACAAATAGATACATCTAAACCCATCTTTCTGTTTGCTCCTGAATTAGGTACTATTAACATTCATGCTTTGACTATGAGTTTGGAATCTGGTATCACTTCTGAGATCAATTCTGCATTGAATACATTGTTGGTTACTTCTGCTGATAGTGGGTTATTGATTCAACTGCCTGAATGTCCTGAGTTCTTGGAGGCCATTAGTCTTTTGGCATTGGATGTCTTAGGTAAACTATTAAGTGGCAGCGAAGCCGTTATGAAGAATGCTGAAGATGCTCAAGTTCCCCAATTTCCGGAGATATTTTCTAGTGGTAATGCTAGAATTGATGAAGTTTTCAAGAAGTATGCAGGAAAGTCAGATGATGCTCATACTGTTGAAGTTACGATAGATTCATTCAGTGGTGACCCAGCTGAAGTTGCTATCAAATCTGAAAATATTGCTGACTTGAATACTGCAGATGCTGAAATGATTGATGTTGATGAACCCATTGAATCATTCAATCAGTCCCAAACTGAAGCTGCAGAAACAAGTGCTGCAGTCGACGTCCAGAATTTTAATCGTTTACGTATTCCTCCATATTTGGACTTGCTTGCTTCTATTCGCTCAGAAACTGAAGATCCCTTCAGTGAAGTTCATACCAGAACAGCTGATGACCCACAAGTCCTATTAGTTGATCAATTGACTACTATCACCATGATTATTCGAAACATCTCATTCAATGAAGGCAATTCTTTGATGTTGGCTAGGTGCAATTTCTTGAAAGACTTCATTACTAAGTTGGTTTTCAGCATTGCCTCTCAACCAGAGAAGTTCGTGTTCACCAGAAGAAGATTGAGCTTCTTGAAAGATTCATTGATTATTTTGATGAACGTTGCTCATTTACTACATCTAAGAACCTACAATGATGCGTTAGCTATTCTTATGTTGGTGTTAACTTTTGGTGCTGAAGAACCAGAATCCAAAGACCTTGAATTCCCAGAATACATTCCTCAATTCCATAAATACCAAGCTCATGCTGTTGATGTGTTAGCTAAGTTATTGGTCCGTGATCCACCTAATAGAGGATTGTTCGCTGCTGTTTTGGTTGGTACCTATGATCCAAACTCAAGTCCTGCTGAAGTTCAAGAGAATCAAAATTTGGTTGAGAAGTTCATAGAGTCTGGACCATATAAGAGTGAAGACTTCACATTAATTACCAGATTATTTAAGTTTTTGGTCTCTGTTTTGCCATTGAATGCTATTAATCCTGCTGTTTCTGTTGCTGAAAGGGATTCAGTCGTTTTGCAATCATTGATTTCCTTGATATTGATTGCTGAAATGTTACCAAGTGAAAACCTCAAATCAAACATTCCATTGAATTGGTTGAAGAGTAAACAATATATTGGCGATGGCTTAACAAAATTAGGTTTAACACTTGCTGCTATCCCATCAAAATCAGAAAACGATGTCTTCAGACTAATCTCATCAAGATCGATTACATTAGTGAACACATTGATCCAGAAGGCATTTGATTATGTTGGAACCCATAATGGTAATTTGAACGAGTTCGCCACACTGAAGTTACATTTACCTTCACACACTGTTGTTGGTGCATTATTAGCATCATTAGATCATAACACTTTGAATCCAATTTTGAAGCTTTATGAGCATTTGAAAAGGGCAGACCAGTCCGTTGTTGAGAGTCAACTAATATGAATCAAGTACGAAGATCTGTTTCCCCTGTTATGTTTACGTTTACATTGTTTTGTATTATATGTTTGGGCCATTTATAAAAATATATAGCAGCTGTGTCTAATCATTCAATGTAGTTTTCTTGAAGATATGAGTAGATCTTAGGGCCGAGCGTATCTCCTATCAATGATGTCAACTTCTGTTCATCCATCGATGTCAGCTTCTTGATATCTTTGACCTTCTTCATAACTGTGTATTGATCAACATTCGTGATCCCAGGAATATTTTGAAGGACGTTGATAACAGCAAGATCACCAGAAACTTCATGTTCACCACCTTTTGGGGCAGATTTATCCTTGGTACCAGTCTTGACAGCTTTCAACACATCTGGCTCTTCTCTCTGTGCTTTCAACTCTAAAAACAATTCAGCAGTCTGATATGGAGAAGAAGACCATAATATTCTCAACTTTGGATACTTGATAACCAGAGCTGCTATATTCATTTGAATCTCTTCTTGCATTCTGTTGGATGATGTTGGATGTGGAGCCTTGATTGAATTTGGTCTCATTCTAGTTTCTGAGAATGGTTCTAATGAAAATGACTGATTGTTATCAAATTCAATCAACAAGACAGGAATTTCGTAATATTTAGACATCCTTGCTGCTTGCTCATACAACCTTCCACTTTTGAAACTTCCAACCAAATCAGAAATAGACTTCCTTTCAACACAGACCCTTGGCGTAAGGATATAATCACCGACTGTTAACATACATGGAACAACCTTGAGACCAATTCTGTATAAGAGGCCAGGAAGTGGGGCTCTAAATTCTCTGGAATCAACGATAACCATCGACTCATCTGATGAGTTTCTGAAAGTGGAACCACCTGCGATTCTGCTATTCATCACTTGTGCTTTTCTAACCTTGAATTTTGAGAAATCCTCGTCGGTTTCAAAGAATGATGGAAGTTTTGACTTTTCTCTGATCAGCTTGGTAAATGCTTCCTTCTCCTTTCTGATTATTGTTAAGTATTTTTGTTCTTCAACAGAGTCATTATAATACATGAAGTAAGTCTTTGCTGGGTCATGTCTGTGCACAGCCTGATACACCTCAACCCTTCGAATAAATGGCAAATCTGGATCATACATTACGATGAATGATGGCATCAGTTCTTCCAGAAGCTCATTGTCCAGTTTGTTATTATATCGTGCCACAATTATCTGATTTTCTCGGTCAATATACTCATAATCTTCATGCGCGTCTTGTTCCATGCGTAGTTCTTCCTCCTGTTCTTCTTCATCACCAACATCAAGAACATCCCCATTTTCATCATCCATTGCTAACTCAAAAAGCTCCATTTCAACCTCCTCCTTATTCATTTTGGTTTCAATATCACCTTCACCATCGACTGTTTTACTCATCAATCTACCAACTTGTGCAACAGCAGCATTGCCTCTAGTTCTTCTTCGTGTTGTAGTAATAGCACCCTTAGCGAAGGCTCTTGAGATGGATAATTGTTGGTCTTCGTTCTCTTTCTTATTTGCATCATTTATTTTAGTAGTAATAACTTGGTTGGCCTCTTTTGTATCAAGATAACGTTGAAGTTTATTCATCATGTACTTTCTGAAGCTGAACGATTTTGGTTTTGTCTTGAGCTCTCTCATTGATGATATTAGATAAATTAGTTGTTGACGAATTTTTGCATCAGCACACATTACCAGAGTTGGACCTTTCTTTGTACTATTCAAAGATCTTTCAATAGTTATATCATCCAAAAGAATACCCAATTGTTCCCACTTTGGTTGTTCTTCTAAAGTGTATTCATCTTTCTCAAAAACTCTTCTCTTAGCATACGTAATAACTGCCTGTGATTCGTCAGCCATTAACCATGGTGATTCATTGTTCTTCTTATCAATGGTTGATTTATTAGCTTCAAGTACTAGTTGGATAGTTTCATAGAAGTCAATGGCATCATAGGAGATTAAACATTTCAGTAGATCTTTCAAAAGCTTGATATCTTTAACTAATTGTTTAGAATCAAAAGAGATTCTATGCCAATGTGGATCAAGAATAACATGAATCGATTGAAGAAACTTTGAGTCTAATGCGTTCTCAATTGACCAGTATTCGAGAGCTAGCGTAGGATTTTTTCTCTTCAATTCATCAATACATTTTTGTAAACATGCGATCAACCCAGTCTGAATTTGTTTCATAGGTTCCGTCATCACAACTCTGATTTCAGTTACTGGATCAAGATCCTTGATAAGTAGTGACGATGTCACTTCGATGTGGAAACGAGGCCACAGTAAAACTTTCCTCAGTCTCAGTGCTTTCAAACTCTTATGTAATGGAGTGAACCCGGTAGCAAACTCCTCAACAGAATCAGAAACTGCTTTAATGAACCCCCATTTGTTCTTCTGTCTGAACATATGAGCAATGAATGATTCAGTGGATATGTCATTGATCTTCTCAGCATGTAGCACCACTAACCCAGTGACTTTTGAAACGTTCAAAATACCTGACAAGATATCAACAATCAATATTCTAGAAGTAACTGAAATAACACCACCTTTTCTATAAATCTGTTGACGTTTATCAGCAGTGAAATGGTCACTCGTTATAACAACAAACGATCTGTCTTCATTATCATTATCATTTTCCAACCATGCAAGATCACTCAACTCTTCGCTGATCTTGTTGTTCTCCTCTTCTGTGGCACTTAGAAGTAAAACCAAACTTCTTTTCTTAGCACCCATGACTGTAGCTGGTGCACTCAACGTATGTAGCAAGTTTGCAACAATAGGTTCCAAACCGAGACCCTTCCCCAGTATCAGCAACGAATCATCAGATATCAGATCCTCCATGACCAACTGTTGGAAATGCAGTGGTAGATTCAGTGTGATTTCAATTGGGTCTAGTGTCTCCGGTTCATTTTCCTTGAGGATCAGAGGGTATTCCACATCTTCGTCACTGGCTTTATCATTTGAGTTTATGTCATCTCTATTGAAATCTTCTTTGTCATGTTGCTTTTCATCTGGCTTGTCATCATCCCTTAGAGCGTTAAAATCAAGCACAATCTTATCATCATCATCGTCATCATCATCACGGACAAACAGTGACATGTTTCTCGCCCCCAAAAAGCGAATAAGTACAGTTGGATTAGATAATGAAAGAGGAAGGCAAGTAAAAGCTGGTACAATGTTGAATTCCGGCCCAGTTAACCCACCCCACATGACCGATGCCGGAACTCATCGAGGACAAACGAAAAATGTGAGTAAAGAAACAGAATTCTCTTGTGAACAAATGACACTGAATCTCATACAAATTTGTCATACTTTGATATTTCCGCTTGTTTCCAGTTGATCTGAATAACGCTTGTTTGAAGAATTCACTTTATTTGCAGCGGGTATTGAAAATTTTTCCATTGAGATCGAAATTGTTACAAAATGAGTACTATCAAGGAAAAGATCAATAGCTTAAAGAAAGACGAAGTGTTTATCTCACTTGAGTTTTTCCCTCCAAAGACCGAAACCGTGAGTTGTTCCACGCAGCAATTGTCATCATTACATGGCCTAGTATACTAGACCCAAATACTAACCTTTTACCAGGGTATTAGAAATTTACTCTCCCGTATGGAGCGTATGTCTGCATTGAACCCATTATTCGTTACAATCACATGGGGTGCAGGTGGTTCCACAGCTGAAAAGACTCTTTCGTTGGTCTCTACCTGTCAAAAGGAATTAGACCTAACGACATGTATGCATTTGACCTGTACCAACACAGATAAGAACATCATTGATGATGCGTTAAAGAAAGCTAAAGAAGCTGGAGTTCGTAATATTTTAGCATTGAGAGGTGATCCTCCAAGAGGAGAAGAGTATTTGATTGAGAATTCTGGGGATTTCAAACATGCTGTCGATTTAGTCAAGTATATTAGAGCTCAGTATGGGGATTATTTCAGTATTGGTGTTGCTGCTTATCCTGATGGTCATTGTGAAGGTGCCGATAGTAGTGAACAGAATTTTGAAAGAGATTTACCATTCTTGAAAGAAAAGATTGATGCTGGTGCTGATTTTGTTATCACTCAGTTGTTTTATGATGTCGAACAGTTCTTGAATTTTGAAAAGAAAGTTAGAGAATTTGTTCATCCAGATATTCCAATATTACCTGGTCTGATGCCAATTAATACGTATCAATTATTCCACAGAGCTGCTAAATTATCACACACTTCTATTCCAAAGAGAATCTTGGATCAATTCCCAGAAAATATTCAGAATGATGATGATAAAGTTAAAGCTATTGGGGTCGATATCTTGAAAAACATTATACATCAAATATTTTCAAGAACCAATGGTAGAATCAGGGGTTTTCATTTCTATACTTTGAACTTAGAAAAATCTATTGCTCAAATAGTCGAACAATCTAGTTTGTTAAGCAGAATCATTGAAAGCAATTCTTGTGATGAAGATGTCATTATGGAAGATGATGAATTAGAAGAGGGTGAAGTTGTTCCAATCAAGACCAAGAAACAAAGAACAACAAGTTTAAACACATCAAATAAAGTCATTGTCGACAAGATCAGAAAGGATTCTCAGGATTTTGAAAAAGCCAGTGATTTCAAACTGTCTGCCCCATCCAAGAAGGAAATCATTGCCATTTCCTCAGGTGAAGGTACTTTAGGGAGAGATGCCACATGGGATGATTTCCCAAACGGAAGATTTGGTGATTCCAGATCTCCAGCATATGGTGAAATTGACGGGTATGGCCCATCTTTGAAAATCGCAAGTAATAAAGCTTATGAGTTATGGGGTTATCCAGTTGACGCTCAAGATATTTCAAAAGTGTTTATCAACTATTTGGAAGGCAGGATTGATGCATTGCCTTGGTCTGAATTAGGTTTGAGTCCTGAAACTGCTATTATTCAAGAAGAATTAATCCAATTGAATGAAAAGAAATTCTTCTCATTGGCTTCACAACCTGCTACTGATGCAGTTAAATCAACAGATAGAATCTTTGGATGGGGTCCAAAAGGTGGTTATGTTTATCAGAAAGCATTTGTTGAGATTTTTGTTTCTAAAGAGGTCTGGAACTCAAGCTTGAAGAGCAAATTAGAAAATGATCCAAATGCCAGTTACTACTTAGGTGATGCTCAAGGAAGCTTTGAAACTTCATTGAATCCAAAATCTTCCAATGCTGTGACATGGGGTGTTTTCCCAGATCGTGAAATCTTACAAACAACTATCATTGAAGAAGAATCCTTCAAAGCATGGAGAGATGAAGCGTTTAGTATTTGGTTGGAATGGGGAAAACTGTACAAGAAGGGATCACCGAGTTATGAGTTGATCAGAAACGTCCATCAGAATTACAATTTGATCACTGTTGTGTATCATGATTATCGTAATGAGGGGGGTTTATGGGAATTATTGTTGAGTTGAATGAATGCTGGTGGTGTATCGATTTTGTACTTATGAAAAGGTTTGTTTATTGGAATCATGCCTCAATGTTCTGTATCTGTTCTTTAAGCAACGCGATATGCCTCTCCGCCAGTTTGTGGTTCCATTCAGGTACAATCCCACCAAGGTACTCCACAGTGGCTCGTGTCATTGGGATGACACCTTCCTCCATTTCACAATCTTTCTTCAACAACATCTTTGATCCCAATTGTATCGGAAACCCACTCTTCAAATTCTTAGAGCTCAAAAAACTCAACTTCTCCAATTCAATAGCATAACATAAATTCCCAGATGTATCCTGCACGGTCAATTTAAAATATTGGTTGGCATTCGTCTGTGCGGTGATGTTATTGTTGGCGATGGGCTGTTGATCAGCCTCCACATCGACATTTCGCACAATTCTCTGGCCAGCATATCGTTGTCTGTCCGCACCCACACTTTCTATATCATTCATCGCCAGTATCTCATCCAGCTGTACTGATTTAGAGGAGGAAATATTCTCAAGTGACACGATCTGGACGAGGACTTCCTCTGGTAACGATGTGGTTACTGATCCATCCGGAAGTGAACGACTGGCTGCGCATTGGGCACGTTGTGAACGCGGGTCTGGCGGGAAACTGAGCGCATTCAGAGGAACCTTGGCGATATCTGCTGTCGTGAAGAGTGTGCTGTGCGTCATTTGGGCGACGTTTGATAGGAAGATTCGAATGTTTCCGCCTTCTATGTTAGGTATTCCATGAGTTAGAGATTTTAAAAAAACACATCACAACAAAATCAAAACCAACTTGGTTTCTCTAGCTTCAACCACACAAAACACCAATCCCTTTCACCCCAACATGATCTACTCGCTCTACATTATCAACAGGGCCGGTGGGCTTATCTACCACATAGACTTCCGTCCAGGCCTCAACAGACTCTCCGCCAACGAATACCTAATGCTAGCAGGAACGGTCCAAGGTGTCTTTGCTATCGCATCCAAGATCACACCAACTGCACTCAAACTGAAAGGAGGTAACAGCAACAGTAGCACGCAGGCAAAATCAGGACTCAGGGCCGTGGAGACTTCCGCATTCACGATGTTTATTTCGCAGACAATCACAGGGGTTAAGTTTCTGCTGATAGCGTCACCTTCAACAGATGATATAGATAGGGCCATTGAAGCAGCTGATACAGTGTTGCAGAAGGTTTATTGTTTGTATTCGGACTATGTGATGAAGAATCCGTTTCATTCATTGGATATGCCAATTAGAGCACTATTGTTTGATAGAAAAGTGTCGGAGTTGATAATGAGTATATGAGGTGATTGGCTGGATATGTAGAAATCAAAACATGTATAAAAGGGGCACATAATATAGAAACAGAGTTTCTAATTTAATGAATTTAAATTGAATAACTTAGCCACGATACGAAACAGCAAGTGGAAAATGGCATGATTTAATAGATAATACTAGATGCCTGAAGTCTCGAATACCTCAGTGATCGTTGAAGTCACCCGCCAACAATACATACTACAGACCAAATATATGGCCTATGCTACATGGATCTACCAATAACAAGCGATCGTTACTGAAAAGCCTTTTGAATCCAACCTACAAATCTGCTTTTAAAAGCATGGAACAAAATCATGAATCATTCATATTTCTCTGTCTAAACCTATAGTTTGTTATCACGATGAACTTTGGTGATGAATTTACCAGTATTCACACCTTTGAACAAACCAGTCCATAATTCAGGAACTTTCTTAAAGTTATCGCCAGAGCCATCAACAACGGTTTCTTTGAACTTCGAGAATTCTAATTTGCCAGATTTGAATTCTTTGATCAAATGACCAACAATCTTTGGGAAATCCGGAATATCGTCAACTATAACCATACCTCTAATAGTCAATCTCTTAGTGATAACAGCAGCATAGTTTGAGAAGTTGAATGGAGTACGTGAGTTATAGGAAGCAATAGCACCGACTTGAACGACAGTAGCGAAATCAGCCAAGTATGGAAATGCCTTATTCAAAATCTCACCACCAACTTGATCAACGAAATAATCAATCAAATCACCACCAACTGCCTTTTTAAAGTCTTCATCATATGAAGCCGATTTATAATCAACAACAACGACTTTATCACTTAATGATTCAATGAATTTTACCTTTTCAGCACCACCTGCAACAGCAATGATTTTCTTTGGTTTGAATAACCTGTCCAAGATATGAACTAAGACAGAACCAACAGCACCAGCAGCACCAGTAACCAGCCAAGTCTTACCTTCTTCTTCAGGTTTAGCACCAGAATATTTGAATGCTGCTAAGTAAGCAGTGATTGTTGTGGAACCAAAGACAGAAATATAATGAGTCAATGAAGACACTTTAGTTGGGTCTAACACGGTGACACTTTGATTATCAGCAATGATGTCATGAGTAGTCCAACCAACTGGAGCCTGAATTAAATCCCCATCTTTAATTCTATCAGATTTTGATTTTATGACTTTAGCAATACCTCTTGCTGGCGCTGCGTTTCCTAAAGGAGTCACTGGAAGGTATGATTTATAAGGGGTAAACCAACCCTTTTGTGCCGGATCATTGGATAAGTATAAAGTTTCAAATAATAACTCACCATCTTTTAATAAGTTTGGATCTTCAGAGTCATATTGCTTGGTGATGTATGTGAAGTTTGCGTTTGGTGAACCATAGTCTAAGTTGAGATCAGTTGCGAAGTCTGCGTATTTGGTAAGTAAGAACTGTTGAGCTTGGATCTTGACCATTTTAAGAGGATTTCGGTGGTCAATTGAGTGATTGGGGAATCAATGAATCCAGCTGTCAGGGAATTTGTTGCTTTTATAGCTTTCGCTTGCACTGTGTAATTAGGAAATCAGCCACGGCAGAAAAGGACTGTGGAGAAAAATTCCGGGGCGGATTTAAAAAGCACATAGGCGGATTTTGCAGGCAGGAGGACGTATCAAGTTATGGGTATGCACCATTCCAACAGATGGTTTTAATTTCGCCCGATTTATGATGTTGCAGTATGCCTGATCCCGGTACTTAATACTTATATTGCTCTACCGACAAGCCATTGACAGCCTTTACCAAGTTCCAACCTCAGAAGAGCACCAAAGCCAATTTTCATTGTCCTCATGGAGACAATCAGAAAAACTTCACCCTTCGGCCTGTATAGCATCCTACAGCCAGTAACATTCAGAGACATGGCAGATTTCTGAAATTTCATTATCGTTATCCGAATTTTAAGGATAACAGATAATCAGTGCAATATCTGTATCCTATCCGTTTTTCTGCAATAGGAAATAGTCCCAATCTGGAATATATTCTCTGTTTTCCTTTTCAGGCGTTTTGGGTTCTTCCGTTTCGTTGCACTAGAGATGTCATGTCTGTTTGAGAATCCCGTTGAACACTGGGGCAAGATCAAACAAGCTACTGTCTACAACTCTTTTCTTGAGAAACTTTGTCTGGATATCAACCAAATGAACCATTAATCATGATGATCGGTATCTTTGAATTAGCTAAGCCTAGACCATTTTGACTATAGAGTATATTTCTTAACGTTTTAAATTGCGCATTTATATATATGATTCGTAGCTGACCATCTCGAGATAGTAATATAATCAGAATTTTCATCTAGAAGACATACTTATGTATAGAGAAAATATACGAACAGTGATTAATCCAAAACTAAACTTAATCCAAACACATAACCAAAACTGTATTTGTACAACAGACATTATCCAAATCACTAAACGTTTTGGCTGCACATTCTACAATAAGTACGTACTGTATTTTGCAGCGACAATGAAACCGTCGTATTATACACGTACAAAAACAAGCTGAATTTGAATTGAAATCTGAAGAACAAATGTTGGACACAACATAGTTATCTGTTATCTGCTAATACGGATAGAGATACCCGCGGATAAAAGTTATCTACTGCCATGTCTAGGTCTATTTAACATGATACATACATTTTGCATTGTCAGTGCTAAGTGAGGCTCCATCATTGTTGTTGACTTCTTTGTGGTTCAATAAGAGGAAAAGTGGAAAGTAAATACTTTTTGTGTCACTTTTTTAGGGATCCGGTCGAGACACGACGCTCCATACGCATAATTTGGTTATCTTGATTAATTATGACTAATTTCTTCCCATCGCACACCACCTTCTTTTCTCTTCACCAAAAAACACATTTCTTAGGCTTCACTGGGGGACGACTTTCCTTCGGTTTCCCCGGTTCGAAAGCCAGAGATGAGCACATTATGACCGGTTACTAACCGTGTTTTTGTTCGAATGATGTGTAGCAGAGTGAAGTTCTAAAGGATGTATCTCCATCTTGTGATAGAAGTGAACATTGCCGTCATGAATTCCTGTTACATTTTCGTGTTTAGAAGAGTGTGTTTCCTTTTTAGTCAAGGGGTCTCGTATTGTCGTTGATTGTGGGATTGTGGGATTTTAGGTTTCAATGAGACTGCTTGTTCCCTTCTTCTTTTACAAAGACTGGTATCGATCTAGTTCCCCTTGGAATGCCAGAATACTACTATTTATCGTCACCTCATACGACCTAATCGTAAATAAACTCATGAATAAGATGTTGCAAATAGAGTATATGAGGCATGTTAGATACTCCTTCATATCACCCAGCAGCCATAACAGCGGCATGGCTGTAAATTGCTTAATGAATAACATCTTTATTTCAAAGCATTCTCATAGTTCACTTCAATATGTATCATCAAACGTATCACGCTCCCAATCCCTGGAATATCTTTCACACATATTTTGATATTCCGCGACCCTGGACGAGGCCAGAACTGGTCGAAACTGTAGCTGGTGATTCAAGTATTGGAAGGACACTTGCAGGACTATACATCTTTCATGAGAACTCTCTGCAATTTATCAGTATCAATGCTTTGAGATACACTCAAGTTACATTCTGAAAAGTACTTACTAGTCACTAGCATTTTGACAGCATTCTGAGCTTCTCTGTGATATAGATAATAGCACTCAGAATCTTTCTCAGTATAAGTCCTTACTCTTATCAGAAAAAAACCCTCTTCAAACTGGTTATGCAGCCACTGGTCTTTCCGAGTTCTGATTCATTTTTTGACTCATTCACCCATTTAGAAAAAATGGAGGCCAGAAGTTGAAGTTGAACTCTTAACCAAACACACTCACAATCCCCCTATAAATCACACAATGGTCCACACTTTCTCGTCCGTCCCAAACATCCCAACTGACGCTGTCTTTGCCTTAAGGGCCCGATACTTGGCCGACTCCAACCCAAAGAAAGTCGATTTGGGTATCGGTGCATACAGAGACGAGAACGGTAAGCCTTGGATCTTACCTTCTGTCCAGGAAGCTGACAAGTTAATCCACGAAGACCCAGACTTCAACCATGAATACTTGGGAATCACTGGTTTTGAACCATTTGTTAAAGCTGCTGCCAAAGTTGTCTTAGGTGAGAACTCCCCGGCTTTAAATGAAGACAGAGTTGTCTCTATCCAGTCTTTATCAGGTACCGGTGCTTTGCATATTGCTGCTAGATTCTTAAAGAACTTCTACACTCAATCACAAACCGTCTACTTATCTAACCCAACCTGGGGTAACCATTTCCCATTATTTGAAACCCAGGGTTTGAAAACTGCCACTTACGCGTACTGGAACCCAACTGCCAGATCCTTAGACATTGAAGGTTACTTGAACGACATCAAGAATGCTGAAGAAGGTTCAATCTTTCTGTTACATGCCTGTGCCCAAAACCCAACTGGTTTAGATCCAACTAGGGATCAATGGAAACAAATATTTGCTGCTTTGAAAGGAAAGAACCATTTACCTATCTTCGATTCAGCATACCAAGGCTTCGCATCTGGTGATCTATCCAACGATGCCTGGGCCATCCAAGAGGGTGTCAAGACTTTGACCACTCCAATAATTGTCACTCAATCATTTGCTAAGAATGTCGGTTTGTACGGTGAAAGAGTTGGTGCTTTCCATTTAATATTACCAACTCCAGAAAACAAAGATCCTATTTCAGCTCAATTGAAAGGTTTCATGAGATCAGAAGTCTCTACTGCCCCAGCATACGGTGCTAAGATTGTTGCTAAGATCTTGAACACTCCATCTTTGAGAAAACAATGGGAAAAGGATTTAGTTACCATGAGTAGCCGTATTTACAAACAAAGAGTTGCATTAAGAGATCTTTTGGTCAAATTAGAAACTCCAGGTAACTGGGACCACATTGTTAAACAACAAGGTATGTTCTCATTCACTGGTTTGACCAAAGAACAAGCTTCTGAATTAGAAACTAAATATTCTGTTTACTTGTTGGGTTCTGGTAGAATCTCAATCGCTGGTTTGAATGAACACAACATAGAGTATGTTGCCAAAGCTTTTGACTCTGTTGTTCGTGGTGGATCCAAACTATAAGTCACGGCTGATTGATAGTAGCCACTTTATACGATAATATATAACCTCTTTGGATTGAAAGAACAGTAAATTACTAGGATACACGCTTTAAAGTTTATACCCCTTGTCTCTCACCCATAAATTCTGCCATTTCGGATCAATATTATTTCGCGACTTTTTCCCTCTGAAAGAAATTTTAGTTTCGATTAACGACTTTTGATTAACAAAAACACCAAACCAAAACAAAAACACCAAAGACTCGTGTTGTCTGCGTGACTGCCTTTCAAAAATGCTCAAACTTCAAGTGGTGCTTGTTCCTCCGAGTGTAGCACATAAGGCAAATCAGAACCAGTCATTTAATGCCTCTCGCTCCGTCATTGCATCATCCCCATATCTATTCAATGGTAGGGAATTAGGAACGTCAACACCTAATGGCAACCAGCCCATCCCTCAACCAAGATACGTGTCTCCTGAATTGGAGGAGAAACTGAGAAAGTTCTTGCATATCACTCAAAAGGACAGACCATTGCTCGTAATTGCAGAGGAAATCGGTCAGAGATTCATGAAATTATACCCCCAGGAAGACCCATTAGATATCCTCAAATTGCAAGATTCTCAAGAGTGTGATTTAGATCCTGATTATTTAGCTGGTGATGTTTTTGATTTCGATAATGTCGTTAGAGTCTTATTGAATAACGAGATCCAGCCATTGGAGATAGAACGTGATTATAGCGTGAACAAACGTCGTGCATCTCAAAGTTTCTCACAACTTACTATACCTAAGAAAAGAATCTTGAATCGGGCCCAGAATCGATCATACCCTGCTGATAGTTCAATTTGGAAATCTGAAACATCAAGAAGGTCGACACCATTATCTAAGCAGATATATCCTGATGAAGATGATCAAGAAATTAGTTCAAGAAGCGTCAGAAACATTTCTATCAATGCTGCAGAAAACTCAGATTTATCATTACCTCCACCAGATGACAGTGTTGTTTATCATGATCCTAAGAAATTGAAATCCCCTTCTTCTGCCAATTTTACAAATGTGGATTCTCCAGTCACGAAAAGAATCACTTCTGGTATGTTGATTGCACCTGAACCACAATTGAAAGAAGCTGAAGAGAGAACGTTACAAGAGCAAGAAATCAATGAGAAGTTGACTCAGAAGATCATTCCTGTTAAGAGACAACCTGGGGAGAAATCTGAGTTTCCGGAGCAGGAGGATGATGAAGAAGATGAAGAGGAAGAGGAAGAGGAAGAGGAAGAGGAAGAGGAAGAGGAAGAGGAACACCATGGTCTTCAACTAGCTGATCAATCATCACCAGAGAAAGTTGCACCAACCGAACACATCAATCCAGCATCATCATCCAGCGCATCCAGAAAATCCACACCACCGTCTCAACTAATCAACAAAGAAAACATCAAATCTGTTGCGTCATTCTCTAGTGATGAAGAGGAAGAGGATGAGGAACAGACAGATGAACCTCAATATAAGAAAGAAGACATCATCAAGATTTTCCAAAACGGTAGAGTTCCTGCTGCTGTGAAGAAGACACTGGCTCAATACAATGCAACCAAACAGGCCTCCCCACAAGGCACCACTGCTAGAAAGAATGTCAGAAATGCCGCATTGAAGGCAACTGAAAAGTTAGCTCAAAGTTTTACTAAGACTGGTGGCGTGTTACCTAACGCTACTCAGAAAAAACAAACGGCTGTTTCTAAGAATGGTCGTAAGGCTCAAGAATCAACACAGAAGTCAAAAGTCCAAGAAGCTGATGTTGAAGAAGAAGATGATACTGAAGAAGAACGTTTGATTCGAATTGAGTCTGATAATGAAGTTGAGCAAATAGAAGCTAGTGATTTAGATTTGAAGAAAGATACTGGAAAGACTAACAAGAAGGAAGAAGCTGCTAAACCAAAATTTGTAACTCCTAAGAAACCTGCCAATTATGTTAAACCAACCTCTGCTTCTAATTCTGTCGAACCGCAAGCTAAACCAGTGGTTGCTACTCCAGTTACAAAAGTTGCTGCTGCTAAATCTGCTGCTGTTAAAGTCATTAAAGCTGCTGAGAAGCCAGATGTTGAAATGAAGGATGCTGATAAAGATTCGAGTTCTGAACAATCCAGTTCTGAAGAGTCAAGTTCTGAAGAGGAGGAAGAAGTAGAAAAAAAAGATGTGAAGAAACAGAAGTTAGAATTGAATCCAACCCAACCTATCAAACCCCTGGCCAGAACTGCTCCACCAAAACAATCACCAATCAAATCTGGTCAAGGTGCAACTCAAGTCAAGACTGCTGAAAGTTCTGAAGAATCAATTGAATCTGAATCTGAAAGTGAATCTGAAGAAGAAGAGGAAGAAAAGATGTCTAAGGTTCAAGTTAAATCATCACAGCTAAAGACTAAGCAAGTCTCAGAAGCTGAACTGAAACCATATCAATCCAAGAATCCTCAAGAAGAAAGTGAAAGTTCAGAAGAACAATCTGACTCTGATGAATCTGAATCTGAAAATGAGAAGAAACAAACAAAGCCAGAGATTCAAGTCAAGTCATCACAACCAGACAAAAAGATCACGAAAGCTGCTGAAGAATCTAGTTCAGACAATTCAAATGATTCTGATGACTCAGGTAGTTCCGATGAAGATGAAGCTGTTGAGATTAAATCGTCACAATCAACTACTGTTGCAACTCCATTGAAATCAACCACCTTTGTCAAACAGCCAACTCCAAATTCTCATCCGAACTCAACGCCTGCTTCTAAAAGTACCATACCAGAAGCTCCATTAACAGAGAACGTTTCATTAGGTCTACCAAAAGTCAAACTTACATATGGTGAACAAGAGTTGACACTTCCTGTTAATATGACTGTTGAAGATGTCCCTGGCTTGCGAGAGATTCACTGTTTGCTACTAGATGACAAAGTCCCAATTAAACAGAAGGATGAACTTTACAAAGAAAGAAAGAGAGTTATCAAGAATGCAAAGGCAAGAATCAAAAGAGCTGCCAAAAGACAGAATTCAGAAGGTGCGCAAGGTGACAGACCAGCTGCATCCCCATCTCCTGAAGTCACTACCCTTTCTGCGAAATCTGAATTTGATATCTTACCTGATGGTTTAACTGTTGAAGATGTCCCTGAATTACCTGAGTTGAGTAAGAAGTATCATGATCCTGAATCATCTGAGAAGGTCAAATCACATTGTTTGGCTCAGAAGAAAAGATTCATTAATAATGCAAAGAAGAGAATTCAACGCAGACTGAAGAAAGAAACTGCAGAAACTTTATCGTCACCATCATCACCAACAAAGCCTGCTGCTACAACTTCATCAAATTCGACGAACGGCGAGAAGAAAGATCTATCAAACGACCATGCCAAACCTGCATTGACACCTGCTCAACAGAAGGAGGAAAGAGCAAAGAAGGCGAAAGAACGGTTTGAAGCTGCTAGAAAGGAATTAGAAAGAAAGAAAGCTGCAGCGGTTCATGAATCTAAAAGACTGAATGCTTTGAAGGCTGAAGAGGAGAAAAAGAAAGAGGAGGAGAAATTGAAGAACAAGGCAGAAGACGAGAAAAAAAAGAAGGTGGAGGAAGACAATAAGAAAGCTGAAGAACAGAAGAAAGCTGACGAGCAGAAAATACTAGAAGAACAGAAGAAACTTGAAGAAAACAAGAAGGCTGAGGAGTTGAAGAAGGCTGAAGAAAAGAAGAAGGCAGAGGACAACAAGAAGGAAGAAGAACGAAAGAAAGTAGAAGAACAGAAGAAAGCAGACGAAACGAAGAAAGAAGAAGGAATGAAGAGAGATGAAGCTAAGAAGGAAGAAGCAAAAAAAGCTGAACAGAAGAAGAAAGAGGCCGATGCTACCAAGTCCAAGGATGAAGCTGAGACAAAGACGCAAGTCAAAAACAAAACCCTTCCAGTTCAGGAAATTGAAGACACATCAGAGTCTGATTCTGAATCGGGATCTGATGCAGATTCTGATGATGAATCCTCAGAAGACGAAGAAAGTGCCCCAGTTGCTAAGAAACCTAGAATTGTCAATACTCCAAGAAGTACATCACAACCGCCAGTTGTGTTAAAAAAGTTGATGTCAAGTAACAAAATAGAGACAATCTCAGCATCTCAACCAAACACACCAGTATCCAAATCAATGCAGAATTCACAGAAAGAATTGAAAAGTTTGAAAAACGCTTCAGGTCCAAGATTATCGTTAAGTTCATTATCTGATTTGGCTTCAAGAGGTGTTCCTGAGGTTTTGGACTCACTAACGCCAAGTTCTGAAAGAACTCAAGCGTCTCAGAAACCAAAAGGTCCATCAAAATTACAAAACGTTGCTGATTCCTCAAGTGAAGAAGAGCTAGATGATAAGAGTTCAGACTCTTCAGATTCCTCAGATTCAGATTCAGATGATTCCAGCGATGATGATAGTTCTTCAGATGAAGAATTGAAAGGTAGTCAGAAATTCTTGAATGCTAAAACCGCTAAGAATTTGATTGGTGGTCAAGCAAAGAGTTCACGTATCAGTTCAGCTTTCAAGGATTTAATGAAGGATGCAAGAAAGAAATAGTTTAATTTAGACGTTCCGGATGGATGCAAAAATGTGTATTTTATTGTTATTAATTAGTTACTCGATTGTAGAATACGAATTGAGATGACAATAAACCCATGTATTTTTATATTAACCAGCCAAAACTATAAAAAAACTTATCAATCATAATAGCAAATCAACAATCACTGTGCTTGCTGTTGACCCTCAACGAAGTTCAAAGCATCGCTTCTTTCGATCTCACTTACAGTACTAATCTTATTATTGAACATGACACCAAAGAAAGTATTTGCAACTTGTAACATTTCGGGTCTGAAAGTGGTACAAATAAACTGAGCATTTTCACTTAATTCGTGGATCAAATTGGCAACTGCAGTTCTGTATTGGGTATCAAGATTAGCATCAATTTCATCAAACAAGTAAAATGGAGCAGGATCAGATTTCTGAATAGCTAAAATCAATGCAATTGCACATAACGATTTCTGACCCCCTGACAATTGTTCAATTCTTTGTTGTTCATCATTCTTAGAGTTGAAAGATACCCTGATTGAAACACCAGTGTAGTTATCAATCCAATCATCATCAGCCATTTGTTCATCTTCATCTTGTTCTGGATCTTCTTCATTATTTTGTTGTGTTTCTTTCAAGTTTGGTAGTGTTTGCATAACTAATTCACCGTGACCCTCAGGAACCAACTTCACAAATACTTCAGTGAAGGCAGTAGAGACTTGATCAAAAGTCTTCTTAATAGCGCTCTCCTTTCTTGATTTCAACACATTTATCAACTCTAAGATGGATTCTTCAGAATTATCCAATTCTTTACGACGATCAACCAGACCATCTCTTTGTTTCGTGAATGTTAGATATTGTTCCAATGCCTTTCTATTCACATTGTTGAATCTTTCCAAATCTTTAGTGACTTTACTTAATTTTCCCAATAAATCATCAGATGAGATATCTTGATCATATTCAAAGGCCTCTTCAGGCAAAGCACCCAATTCTCTAATTTTTCTTTGCGATTCATCCCTTCTCTTGGATAATAAAGATCTTCTGGATAGGTATTTCTCTGAGTTCTTTTGAAAATTCTCGAACATTCTGACCAACTTACGTTGATTGTCATCGGCCTTTTGACTGTCATCAGCAATTTTCTTCAATTCTTGGTTCTTGCTCGAGACCTGTGATTGAACTGCGTTCAAAGATTTCTGTAATTGTTCCTTCATCACAGTCAAAGTCTCTAATTCTTTAGTGAATTGCTGAATCTTAGAACCTGAATCATCTTGAATACTCTGTTTGATTCTTTTTTGTAGCTCACCTAAACGTGGTTTCAAAATTTCATTGATCTCAATCTCAATTCCAGATAATTCTGATTCTTCATTAGACAATTCATCAAGTGTTGTGTTAAATGTAGTCACAAGTTCAGATAACTTAGCAGTGATATCTTGTAAAGAAGACTTTTCTTCAGTAGTCAAACCTTCTTCAAATTCAGATGCCAGCTCATTGGTGAATTCCTCCACTTTAGAATCTAGAGAAGCATTCTTTGATTGTAATGAGGAAAGTTTAACATTTATTAATCTGATCTGTTCTTGAGTCTTAAACTTATCATTCAAAATAGCTGAAAGTTTAGCCTTTAATGGTTTCTTTTGTGACAGTAGTGTTTCATAATCATTCGATGCCTTATAAATAGCATTATGACCATTTAGTATTTTTTGATCTAATTGTTGAATCTCATATTTGATTCTAAATAATTCTTCTTCTTGAGCCTTTGCTTCTTTCAATTTATCTTGTTTCTGTTTCATTGCCTCCAATCTAGATTTCTTGAAATCATGGTAACCACCAGTCAAAACACCCTTTCTATCAGCTTTATCACCATCTAAAGTAATGGCATTCAATTGGAACTGTCTAGATAACTCGTATCCTCTCTCTAAATTGATAGCAACAATAGTCTTAGCAAACACTTGTCTAATCACCTTCTCAATATGTGGATCAAATCCAATCTTCTTAATCAATGGAACACAATCATTTGAATCAGGATATGTAACATCTTTAGCACTAATTCTGTTCAATGGGATGAATGTAACTCTACCAGCTCTCTCACGAACCAATTCCTCCATTAACGTAGATGCAATCTCATCATTATCAACAATAACATTGAATAAAGAATTACCAGCAACCACTTCCACAGCCACCCTATACTTCTGATTGGCCTGGATTAATTCACCTAATGGACCATGAACACCTTGTAGACCTAATTTTTCTGTGATTCTTTTGACAGCCTGAAGACCGTTATGTTGGTTTTTGTCCATTGTATGACTAACTAGTCTTTCTGCATAGCGAACTTCATCAGATAATGAGTCTAAGATTGTTTTGGAGCGAGTTTCTTCTCTCCATAGATTTCTTCTTGCATCAGTGACTTCGATTTGTTCTTTCTTTAATGAATTTAAGTTGTTTTGTAAATCGGCGATTTCCGCTTGGGCAGATGGACCATTGATTGAGTCCTGGAAGTCATTTATTTGATATTCGATTTCCTGGAGTTTCGTCTCTAATGATTTAATCTCTTTTGTTGTTGCTGCGTATGATTGTTGGAGAGAGTGTTTTTCTGCACTTACGGATTCAACCTGAGATTGTAACCAAGCATCTCTTTCTTCTCTTGATGAAAATTGGGCGTAACGGCCTTGTTTGGAAGATAAGAAACTTTGTTTTGTTTTCAATAGTTCGATTTCCTTTTCTATTTCTGATGTTCTGGTCCTCAAACCTTCAACCTTAGGTCTCTTATCATTCAACTTCGATTCTCTATCATCAATTTTAATTTGGATTTTCTCCAATCTATCTTGATTTGATCTTTCAATTTTTTGTTCATGCTTGAAACTTTCTCTAATCTCATTCAAATTTGCCGATTTCTCGTAAATCTGTTTCGATATGTCATCCAAGGTAGAAGAGTATTGTGATTGATCAATATCTAGTAATTTCAATTCATGCCTAATGGCGTTTTTTTGGTTGTTTAGTTCAACAACAAGGTTCTCTCTCTTCTCTAAATCAGCAGCAAATCTATGGGAATCATCAACAGATGTTTGATACTTACTATCAATCTCTTCAATGGAGTTAGTGATTTCGTTCAATTCACGATCATATAAAATGAACTCATAGACTTTTCTATCTTTCTCTAGGCTTTGGAAAACCTTCAATTCATCCTTCTCAGAATCTAAATCTGATAATCTTTCTTGAATAAATTCTAACATTTCATCAATCTTATCTCTTTGGCTTTTGGTTTTAGTCATTTCTTTCTGTGATTCTTTCAACTTGTTCTCAAAAACTTTAGCGCCTGCAACTTCTTTCAATAAATTCAATCTTTCTGAGTCTTTGGCATTAGTCAATGAAGTAATACGGCCTTGAGGAACAATATAATATGGATTTGATTTGGAGAACCCAGCGCTTTCTAACAATTGCATGATATCTTGTCTGGTTGATGATTTGTAATCTAATGAATAATCATCCTTTTTCAAACCGATAGTTCTTCTAATGACGACCTCATCTTTATTTATAGGAAATCTACCATCAATGTTATCAAAGACAATCTCCACATAAGCGGAAAGAACCGTACCAGAACCTTCATGAATCAAACCTTGTCTTTCTTCCTTGGACATACGAGTGTATTGGTCACTCAACACGAATCTAATAGCAGCAAAGAAGTTTGATTTACCAGAACCATTTCTTCCCACGACGACATTGTGGCCCGGTGAGATGTCGTCAATGACGGTGGTGTTCTTGTAGGTCTTGAACCCCTGAATGACGATACGCTTGATGTGCATCGTGTCAGCTGATCTGATCGGTAGCCTCTGGTGGAAGCTGGTGTTTACTTGGTTTTGATCTCTCTTTTCAGTCGCGTCAGTCTAAACTTTTCGCGTCGTGCACGTGACGGAACCTCTATTACATAATCAATTTCCAAAGTTGAGTTGATCCCAACAAAAAAGGCCCAAACGTCAACAAAAATATTTGGGAGTTTCATGCAGGCCATCGCTTCCATGCTTCTGATATAAAACCACAACAAACGCCAGCAAAAACATCACCGGCTTCAATTGCAAGAACCCATCCACAACCCGCCCGTTTCCCGCCACAATGCGTCCAGAAACCGAACAAGAGCTCGCTCACATTCTTTTGACCGAGCTATTGGCCTACCAATTCGCCAGTCCTGTCAGATGGATCGAAACCCAAGATGTCTTCTTGAAAGACTACAACACTGAAAGAGTTGTCGAAATCGGTCCTTCGCCAACACTAGCTGGTATGGCTAACAGAACCATCAAGGCCAAGTATGAATCCTACGATGCTGCTTTGTCCTTGCAAAGAGAAGTTTTGTGTTACGCTAAGGATGCTAAGGAGATCTACTACACTCCAGACCCAGCTGATTTAGCTGCTGCCGAAGCTGCTCCAGCCGAATCCACTCCAGCTGCTGCTTCTTCTGTGCCAGCTGCATCCGCTGCCCCTGTTGCTGCTGCCCCAGCTGCTGCACCATCTGGTCCAGTCGCTGAAATTCCAGATCAACCGGTCAAGGCTTCATTATTGTTACATGTCTTAGTTGCCCAAAAGTTGAAGAAAGGTTTAGACCAAATCCCACTCTCAAAGGCCATTAAAGATTTGGTCAATGGTAAATCCACTGTTCAAAATGAAATTCTAGGTGATTTAGGTAAAGAATTCGGTGCCACCCCAGAGAAGCCGGAAGAAACTCCATTAGAAGAATTAGCTGAACAATTCCAAGAAACCTTTGCTGGTCAATTGGGTAAACAATCTTCTTCTTTGATCGCCAGATTAATGTCATCTAAAATGCCGGGTGGTTTCTCCGTTGCTACTGCTAGAAAATACTTGCAATCAAGATGGGGTTTAGGTGCTGGTAGACAAGATTCTGTCTTATTAATTGCCTTGACTCAAGAACCTGCTGCTCGTTTAGCTTCTGAAGCTGACGCTAAAGCCTACCTTGATGGTGTTGCTCAGAAATACGCTTCAATTGCTAACATTACTTTGGCTTCTGCTGCTGCTGGCGGTGCTTCTTCAGGTGGTGCCGGTGGTGCTACCATTGATGCTGCGGCTTTTGAAGAATTGACTAAGGATAACAAGGTCTTAGCTAAACAACAGTTGCAAGTCTTAGCTCGTTACTTGAAATTGGATTTGAACAAAGGTAACAAAGCTGCTGAAGAACAAAAAGACAACCTAAAGGCTTTACAAGATCAATTAGATGTTTTAAATAATGAATTAGGTGATTACTTCATTGATGGTATTAATTCTTCATTCTCAAGAAAGAAGGCTAGAGTTTATGATTCATCTTGGAATTGGTCAAGACAATCATTGTTGACTTTATACTTTGAAATCATTCATGGTTTGTTGAAACGTGTTGACAGAGAATTAGTTTCTGAAGCTATTAACATTATGAACCGTTCAAACAACTCTTTGATTAAATTTATGGAATACCATATCAACAAAGCCGATGAATCTAAAGGTGAAAACTATGCTTTGGCTAAGGAATTAGGTAACCAATTGATTGAAAACTGTAAACAAGTTTTGAACTTAGATCCAGTTTACAAAGATATTTCTTACCCATTAGGTCCAAAAACCACTGTTGATCACAAAGGTAACATCAAATACTCTGAAGAACCAAGAGAAAACGTTCGTAAATTACAACAATACGTTTTTGAAATGTCTCAAGGTTCAGAAGTTACTAGATCTGCTCAACCAACCATTGCTCAAGATTTGACCAAAGCTTACAAAGCTATTTCCAAACAAGCTGAATTATCAAAAGATACTAAATTTGAATTTGAAAAACTATATGGTGAATTGATCAAATTCTTAGAATCTTCTAAAGAAATTGAAATCAACAAGAACACTACTTTAGCTGGTTCAAATGAAGATAACTTAGATTCCGATTCTACGAAAGAAGTTGCCTCATTACCAACCAACTCATCAATTTCAAACCCAGTTTCTAAATTGATCCCACCTGAAACCATCCCATTCTTACACTTGAAGAAGAGATTACCAGATGACTCATGGGCTTATGACCGTCACTTAACTTCTGCTTATTTGGATGGTTTGGAACAAGCTGCCGTTAATGGTGTTTCATTCAAAGACAAATCCGTTTTGATCACTGGTGCCGGTGCTGGTTCTATTGGTGCAGAAATCTTGAAAGGTTTGATCCAGGGTGGTGCTAATGTTATTTTAACCACTTCAAGATTCTCCAAGAAGGTTACTGAATACTATCAAGAAATTTATGCTACTTATGGTGCTAGAGGTTCTTCATTGGTTGTTGTTCCATTCAACCAAGGTTCCAAGCAAGATGTTAAAGCTTTAGTTGATTACATCTATGATGATGTCAAGAAAGATGGTTTGGGTTGGGATTTGGATGCTATTATTCCATTTGCTGCTATTCCAGAAAATGGTATTGAAATGAACCAAATTGATTCTAAATCAGAATTAGCTCATCGTATCATGTTGACCAATTTGTTAAGAATCTTAGGTGAAGTTAAAGACCATAAAGCTGCTAGAGGTATTGAAACTAGACCAGCCCAAGTTATCTTGCCATTATCTCCAAACCACGGTACTTTCGGTTCTGATGGTTTATACTCTGAATCTAAATTGTCATTAGAAACTTTGTTCAACAGATGGCATTCAGAAGGATGGTCTAACCAATTGACCATTTGTGGTGCAATTATTGGTTGGACCAGAGGTACTGGTTTAATGAGTGCTAACAACATCATTTCTGAAGGTATTGAAAAATTAGGAGTTAGAACCTTCTCTCAATCAGAAATGGGTTTCAACATCTTAGGTTTATTGACTCCAGAAGTTACTGAATTATGTCAAAAATCTCCAGTTTGGGCTGATTTGAATGGTGGTTTACAATTTGTTACTCAATTGAAAGAAAAGACCAATGATTTAAGAAGAGAAATCATGGAAACTTCTGATATCAGAAAAGCTGTCTCCATTGAAACTGCTATTGAACATAAGGTTGTTAATGGTGAAAACGCTGATGCTCCATTTGCTAAGACTGCTATCAATCCAAGAGCTAACATGAAATTCGATTTCCCAACCTTGAAACCATATGAAGAAATCAAGAAGATTGCTCCAGAGTTAGAAGGTTTGCTAAACTTAGAGAAAGTTGTTGTTGTTACTGGTTTCTCAGAAGTTGGTCCATGGGGTTCTTCAAGAACTAGATGGGAAATGGAAGCTTATGGTGAATTCTCATTAGAAGGTTGCATTGAAATCGCCTGGATTATGGGTTTGATTAAATACCACAATGGTAACTTGAAAGGTAGACCATACACTGGTTGGGTTGATGCTAAGACCAATGAACCTGTTGAAGACAAAGATGTTAAGCCTAAATATGAAGCACATATCTTAGATCACTGTGGTATCAGATTAATTGAACCAGAATTATTTAATGGTTACAACCCAAACAAGAAAGAGTTCGTTCAAGAAGTTGTCTTAGAAGAAGATTTAGCTGAATTTGAAGCTTCAAAAGAAACTGCTGAACATTTCAAGTTAGAACATGGTGATAAAGTTGAAATTCAAGAAAATGCTGAAACTGGTGAATACACTGTTACATTATTGAAAGGTGCATCATTATTCATTCCAAAGGCTTTGAAATTCGACCGTTTAGTTGCTGGTCAAATTCCAACTGGTTGGAATGCTAGAAGATATGGTATTCCAGAAGATACTATTTCTCAAGTTGATCCAATCACCTTATATGTTCTGGTTTCTACCTGTGAAGCGTTCATTTCTGCTGGTATTACTGATCCTTATGAATTATACAAATACATCCATGTTTCTGAATTAGGTAACTGTTCTGGTTCTGGTATGGGTGGTGTTTCCGCTTTACGTGGAATGTTCAAAGATCGTTACAAAGATCAACCAGTTCAAAATGATATCTTACAAGAATCTTTCATCAATACTATGTCTGCTTGGGTTAATATGTTATTATTATCATCATCTGGTCCAATCAAGACTCCAGTTGGTGCCTGTGCTACTGCAGTTGAATCTTTAGAATTAGGTTTCGAAACTATTGTTTCTGGAAAAGCTAAGGTTTGTATTGTCGGTGGTTATGATGATTTCCAGGAAGAAGGTTCTTATGAATTCGGTAACATGAATGCTACTTCCAACTCATTAGATGAATTTGAACATGGTAGAACTCCATCAGAAATGTCAAGACCTGCAACTACCACTAGAAATGGTTTCATGGAATCTCAAGGTTCTGGTTTACAAATCATTATGAATGCCAAATTAGCTGTTGAAATGGGTGTTCCAATTTATGGTATTTTAGGTTTGACTGCTACTGCTACTGATAAGATTGGTAGATCTGTTCCAGCTCCAGGTAAAGGTATTTTGACCACTGCCAGAGAACATCATGGTGATTTGAAATACAACACTTCATTATTGGACATTTCCTACAGAAGACGTCAAGTTGAAAGAAGAGTTAAAGAAGTCAAATCATGGATTGATTCTGAATATGAATACTTACAAGAGTTAGCCCAAGCTTTGCCAAAAGAAGAACAAGGTACTTACATTTCTGAAAGAGTTCAAGAAATTCAAGAAGAAGCTCAAAACCAAATTGCTCAAGCTAAAGATTACTACGGTAACTTCTTCCACGTTAACAACCCAAGAATTGCTCCAATTAGAGGTGCTTTAGCCACTTTTGGTTTAACTGTTGATGATATTGATGTTTGTTCATTACATGGTACTTCTACTAAAGCCAATGATAAGAATGAATCTGCTACTTTGAACAAGATGTTTGAACATTTAGGTAGATCTGAAGGTAACCCAGCCTTAGCTGTTTTCCAAAAATACTTAACTGGTCATCCAAAGGGTGCTGCTGGTGCCTGGATGTTCAATGGTGGTTTACAAATCTTGAACTCTGGTATTGTCCCAGGTAACAGAAATGCTGATAACATTGATAAGGTTTTGGAAGAATTTCAATACTTGTTGTTCCCATCTAAATCAATCAAGACTGATGGTGTTAAAGCCGTCTCAGTTACCTCCTTTGGTTTCGGTCAAAAAGGTGCTCAAGCTATTGCTATTAACAGTGATTACTTATTTGCTGTTTTATCTAAAGAAGAATATGAAGCTTATGCTGCTAAATTCAATGAAAGACACCACAAGGCTTACTCTCACTTCCACAAGTCATTTGTCAACAACTCATTGTTCAAGGTTAAAGATCATGCTCCATACTCTGATGAATTACAAAACCCAGTGTATTTGGATCCATTAGCGAGAGTTTCTCAAACTAAGAAAGGTGGTTTAGAATACGCTGCTAAAGATGTTCAAAAATCAGTCTTATATGTTTCTGATGCTTCCAAAGATACTTCCAAAATCTTAAGTCAATTGACTTCTGAAGCTGGTGCAAAGAATGTTGGTGTTGATGTTGAATTGATTTCATCCATCAATATTGATAATGAAACCTTCATTGAAAGAAACTTCACTGATGCTGAAATCAAATACTGTAAATCAGCACCATCTCCACAATCATCATTTGCTGGTACTTGGTCTGCCAAGGAAGCTGTTTTCAAAGCCTTAGGTGTTGCTTCTAAAGGTGCTGGTGCTCAATTGAAAGATATTGAAATCTTGAGAGATTCTAACGGTGCCCCACAAGTTGAATTACATGGCGATGCTAAGAAAGCTTCCCCATCTGGCACTATCAAAGTGAGCATCAGTCACGATGATTTCCAAAGTGTTGCTGTCGCCATTTTAAACTAGGTTTTAATCACGTTCTAGTTATTTAATTTATATTTTGGTTACTCTTTGACTACATGTAGATTTCTTACTAACATAATAGCACAATTACAACTAGTATACAGAAATCATATTAACAGAACTTCAATGGTCCCTTCATGCTTCTTCGTTGGAGGAGGCAGTAGCTTGTGCAAGTGCTTGGATTGATTCATCATTGGTTGGATTCATATCATCACTGCCTTGCTCTTGAGCGAACAAGTTGGCTTCTAACTGTTGTGCGACTTGTTGGTAAGAAGCGTTGGCATCTGGAGCAGAAGCCTGAGCAGCAACTGCTGTGATGGTAGCTTCAGTATTGTGAGCATCAGCATTGGCTTTGGCAATATTCTTCTTTCTGGATCTACAATTGGAACAGACTTTATGATTCTTGTCAGTGATTTCCAATTGTTTAGCACAACGGTTACAACATCCACGCTCCTCTAGCATTCTTCTTCTTGTCTTATCATTCGTTCTGCACCTAGTACATACTTTGTACTCAGTGGAATCATTAATACCAGAACAATGAACACATTTACCATTCTCATATCTACTGGCCTTTCTACTTCTCAAGCTCAAACGACATGGAGGACATAACACGTACTGGGCTTGATCTGCAGGAATTGAAACACCACATCTTCTACAAGCACCTGGCTTTTCCTTTGTCTTCTGTTGCCATCTTCTTGAACGTTCTCTCTGTAATTCTCTGCAATGTGGACATAGTTTGAAGGACTTCCCACTTAGATCGACTGGAAATTCTTTCTTGCATCTGGTACATTCATTTCTATCCAATGAAGCACTAACATTATCAAAAGCTTCACGGGTGGCTTTTGGACCAGTAATACCGGAAACGATACCAACTCCAACATTCAAATCAGGATCAACCGCAAATGATCTGTGTGCAGCAGATTTAGGAAGAACCTTAGTGTCTTTGGTGCCTGTTTGTTTATGGTCTTGGAGCTTACCGTTATTTTCTGATGAGTCACTGTGTGCTGACTTATCAGCTTTCTCCTTTTCCTCAATGGCACGGGAAATCACTTCGGCTGTCTTTGAGTCCATTTCTGTAACTTGTTTCAAACTGTGGGGCGATCTTTTGGCGATGAGCTTGGTGGTTATGAGATCGATGTACAAAACAGTGGTTATGAAGTTATGAAGAGGTTATGAAATTTGGGCGAAGTTTTTTCAAAAGCATAAACAAGTCGTACTAAGCATCACATCGGCGGTGTGGAGAAATAGTTTATGCTGAACTGTACACAGTACATAATACATACATACAGAATCAAACATCAAACATCAAACATATAATCCCAATGTATCCTCCGTTTCCTGTTTCAAAGTATTCTTGTCAATTCTTTTCCTTCAACCAACTGCTCTTACTCCAATCTTTATAGCACCCTTCATTCGTTGTGCAGGCTCAATGGAAGGCTCTATCAATCGCTACAGGTGTGTTCTTCAATCCAGTAATTGGCTTCTTGGCTGCTTTAGTTGCAAGTTCTTTCTTTGTCATTTCTTTCTTATCTACCTCTCCACTGATGAACTTAATTGGATCTGAGGGTGGGGAATTTCTTGATATTCTCTGTATCGCCACGGCATCTTGGTCTTGTGGCAGTCCTTCACTAGTGGATAATTGACTAACGACCTTCACATTTTGTTCTTCCTTATTGTCAATGAAGTCTTTGAAATGTTGGAATCGATCACTGCGTGTGATTCTCTTATTACGGAGATTGTAAGGGCTATGCTCTTCTTGTTTGGTATTAGGGATTGGAGTTTTGATTGTTGCCTCAGGATTTAACTCACTTAAGCCTGTATTCTCCTTCATTACGGAGAAGATATTGTCCAATTCCTGCTGTTCAAAATGAATTTCTTCTGGTTCATTACCTTTTTCGGTAGACTGGTCAGTGTAAAGATATTCAGTGTCCGGGCATATCTGTTCCTCATCTTCATTAGTTGGGATGGTCTCATCATCCTGTGAAAATTCCTCCTCCTCGTATTCGTCGTCTTCCTCATGATCATTTTTATCATGGTCTTCACCGCCTTCTTCTTTACGAGGCAGTTCTTCATTATAAGAGTCATTATCAGCACGGGTCTTATCTTCATCAGAATTATCAGGGTTCTGATTTGCATCATCAAAATAAACTGTTGAACCCTCAGGTCCAACAGAGGCTTTCCCTTGATTGGAAACTCCAGCATAGATCTCAGGAAACTGATTTCTCTCTGGAAGATGCTTCTCATTATTGTTAGCATCTGGGAAGTTAGCATATATCATATATGGTAAATCACCAATCAAAGACCCTTGTTCACTGGCTGCCCTAACTTGAGTCCCAGCTAATGAATCTTCTAATGTGATTTGAACATTTTCTAATTGGTGATCAGGTTTGTATGATGAATATGACTGAGGACCACTATGGTGACTATTGCCGTTGTCGTAAGTTTGTGGAGAAGAATTGTCAGATTCAGTGGTTTCTGGCTCAACAATTCCTTCGGATGAGAAAGCTTCTCTCTTTCCATAATCTTTTAAGACACTATCACGACCAGGGTTTTTTAAAGTACTAAGGTCGTTGTTTTCTGATAAATCATCAACTGGTTTGGCATTGGTTTCGACCACTTCCCCAGACTCTTCAAATTCGTTATATATGTCAATAGTTTCAGTATCTTCTCTTTCTTTTTCAGAACCTTCTTCCTCTTTATTTTCTTCATCTTGGCCCTCGTCCTCTTCATTATCCTGATCTTCATCGTATTCATCATGAAAACCAATGTATCCAAATCCATAGTTTGCAACAAAATGCTCATCATTACCATCATCAACTGGATGATCACTTAGCCTCTCTAAACAGGTACCCCAAAAATGATCCCTTGCACTGAAAAAATTACCAAATGGGCAAATATCAACAAGACAACCAACCAATGATAGGCTGTTATCACAAATACATCTGAAATCAGCATGATCCTTTTCACACCATCTTGAAATGTCCTGAGCACATGCCAAAAAACACGCTGGTGGTGTTGCTAATGAACCAACCACTAGAAATGACCCAGCTAAGGTGACTTTCAAAAAAACCATTGTTTCTGTTTGCGCAGATCTGAAGATTTGTTGATTATGTTCTTCAAACAGGCTGAAGTCATTAAAGTTTAAGTCTGATCGAATAAACCATTTTTCACACAATTCCTAGAAATACTCAAACCTGAAGGATCTCTTTACATTGTAGCTTTTGTGGATCGATTGCAAAAATAGTGGGTTTTATTTAACACAAAAAAATGATTGACCACAAAACTGATCATTTTGATTTCTCTAAAGTTGCCACAACCAATTAAAAATCAATATCCATAGTTCAATGTTTGTGATATTAGGCCTATGATCCTATCATCCTTACATGACCAGTTCTGTTGCTGAATGGTATGTTCAAAAAAAATGCTCCACGGCAGGTTCGAACTGTCGACCTTCAGATATCTCTTTGATATGAGACTGACGCTCTACCGACTGAGCTAGTGGAGCACTAATACCCTAAAAAAGGCGCGTTGCAACCAGGCTGGGGTAAAGGCCCAGACGATGACTGATTCCGACAACGCCATTTTCTTCAGAAAAGTCGGAGGGTTGGCCGAGTGGTCTAAGGCGGTAGACTTAAGATCTACTGGACAGTTGTCCGCGCGAGTTCGAACCTCGCATCCTTCATTATCTTTTTTTTAAAAAAATTTTCCATTATAAGCATTATCATCTGGGGTCTCTCTCTAGTGGTTATTTCTTGGGACAGATCAGCTGGTGACATTTATGATTTTTGACTGTTCCACAGTGTCAATACCAATCAGAATTAAACCTCTCACTTCATCTTGTATTCACCAAAACCTTAAAGTCTAAAATCAAAGGATGACTCGTCCTACAATGTCAGATCTTGCATGAGAAGGGTTATTAAATCTTGCAAAAGTGTAATGCTACTGTTGGTAAATTTGCAGTCCTGTGCATAAATCAACTAAACACAATCAAAAAAAAAATACCCCAACTTCACTCCTTATCGTTTTCTTCCTCGACATTATCTTTTGTCTCGCCTTTATAGCCCAGAACCTTTTCTTTGTTTTCAGTGGCCGCTCTGACTATTTGGTGGAACAAACTTGCGTTCAAATTAGATTTCTCAGCATTCTTCTCCACATAACCACTTGATTCAGTGGCTTTCTTCTGAGATGCAGAACCTGTTAATATCTTAGCCATGCCTGAGAAGTCAAAGTAATCGGTTGGAGAATCTTCGACCAATGCTAGATCTGAATCATGGTCTATTTCAGTCTCATAGACACTTCTTAATTTCTTGATACGATTATTCAGTTTAACTAATTCAACAGCTTGTCTGAACTTCTTCTTTGCATTGAATTTCTTGATATTTGGTAACAAATCTGCATTCTCATATTGATCACTGTCCACTAACCATGGATGGCGCAATAACTCATTAGCAGTGGCTCTCTTAGTCTGGTCAACAGTACAAGCCCTAATAATAAAATCTTTAGCATCATTTGAAATATGTTCCCAATGTTCTCTATGGAAGATGACAGGTTGGTCATTATCAACTTCTTGTAAGAAATCATTAACATTTTCAGCTCTAAATGGAGAATAACCAGCAAGCAGAGTATACGTAATAACACCAAGTGACCAAATATCACATGGTCTACCGTGACCACAGCCAATTAAAACTTCAGGCGCACAATAACCCATACTACCAGCAGCAGAAGTTAAATAATCGTCTCGAGTTTTCAGTTCTTTAGCAATACCAAAATCCGCCAAAACCAATGGTGAATCATCTTCTGGTGAAATGTATAACAAATTCTCAGGTTTTAAATCTCTATGAACAATATTAAGATCATTGTGTAAATACCAAACTGCATCCAGGACTTGTTTGATAATACTGGTTGCATCTTGTTCAGTGAACTTACCCTTTGACACAATCCTGTCGAATAATTCACCACCTAATGCTAACTGGGTAACAATGTAGAATTTATCCTTAGATTCAAACCAATCTCTGAATCCAACAATATGAGGATGATCACATTTTTGCAATAATTCCAATTCTTCATAGAATGAATCCTCTTTACCCTTCAATGCCTTCTTTAACACAATTTTGACAGCAACCTCTTCTTTAGTAGTGACATCTCTTGCTTGTCTAACAAGACCAAAACTACCGGCACCTAGTGTTCTTCCAAATACGTAATTGGCCTTGTTTGAGTAACTGGCTGGCTGACCACTGATTCTGTTCAGGAACTTCTTAATGCTATGACCTTCGATCTCTCCCTTAACAGCTGGGATAAACGGCATGACCTGGTTGTGATGGGATGTAGTGATTGATTAGATGAACAAACAGATGAGTATGATCTGTTTGGATTGATCTTGGAAATCAACGATATCGGAATTCTTAGAGAAACGTAAGGGTCTTCTCATGGTACCATATAATTTCTGAATTATGCAGCAAATTATGGAGATCGCGAATTATTATTATATTGTGTTTTCTAAGCCTGGTACAGTGAAAACCGTACTAAAGAATATTGATAAGCGAATCATATTGAAGTATGCACTTTCAACACCATGTGTTATTATTAGTCACCGTAATCTCTTAGGGTAACAATGAGATTGCGTATGAAGAGGCGGAATTATGCAAAAAGAAATAAGAGCTAGCGCCTCCTGGTTTCGATCCAGGGACATCAGGGTTATGAGCCCTGCGCGCTTCCACTGCGCCAAGGCGCTCGAATTAAAAAATTTCAGTCGTTGGAAAATCATCATATAGCATGGATTTAAGAAAACTTCCAAAATTAATTTTGGCCAAAATAGGACAGTTTGTCATCTCTAACTATCATAGTATAATTCCCAAGCATAGTGCCTACTTTATCATGCATTTCTTTGGGAATTTGAGTAATTTTGAGATATGATTTTTGTTGTTTCTAACTTTACTGATTTTCTGGAGCATCAACAAAACGTATACGTATGTGTACAATACATGATGAAGAAAAGCGCGACCTTCATGTATATACGTCGCTATTTGGCACTGGCGAGTACCAAGCGTATTGCACTACAGTCTCTACAACAGCCCGGTCTCCGATTGTCCTCAACGGCCGTTCTCCTACCTTACACTGCCGTAAATAACCAACATGATGCTGAAGTATACACATAGGTAGATCAACTACGTCATGAGAACAGCTGTAAGAGCCTGATATTTCTTCCACCAAATTAGATTGAAATACATATCCGACGTCCGTGATAGGTCATTGACTCTTTTCCTTTGGTACACTTCAATTGCTGGGTCCTTTAGGTTCAGAAGAGACATCAGAGTTAACCGGAAATATGTTGGATGCGTAAGCGTTCTAAACCTACCATTTCCGGTGACACGTCCCAAAAGAGTAAACTATATCGGACCCCAAAAACACCACTTCTCGCTGCAGATGGTACAAGATTTAACACCTTGCGCGTTCCAGATGGGTGATCCTCCAGTTGTATACGCGATGCCCTTCGACCGTCGTACCATTCTGTTCTTGTGAAGTCAGATCAACCTCAGTAAGTGAAGCTGATATCCTCTTGATCCACAGAGAGCCATCGCACCGATTGATTATCCAAATGGTCTGGAGGCCCTGGCTAGGAGCCCCTTTTAAAGTGAGGCACGTGACACCCACATGTACAGGGTGATGAGACAGTGGGATAGTGGACGTTTAGCGTATTGTTGGTGATGGACCCAGATATGGACCGCATCTGTTAGTGAGTTTCGTTATTTTTTTCATCAAGGCATCGATCGGGATTTGGAGCCATTTTCTCCACAAAAAAAAAAAAACTCTGTACATTTGTCCATTCATTGATCAAGAACTTACTGGTCATAAGTTCCAGTAAATTAATGGACTGATTTTAATCCTAAGTCAATCAAAAAGAAAAGGATCTCATTGGCGGATAATACGGTTTAGATTATCGACGATCTTTTCAAGTTACTTTTAGGATCTATGATGATTTAGAGTAGAGTAGAGATGGTGGAGCAATAACTACTGCTCAAATATCTGACAACGGTGCTGATAATGGTACAGAAGAGAAAACAAATATCAAATCATCATTCATGGTATCACCTTGTATTTCAATAGAACATATGTCTGCTCTTATCATCAACAGTTTCAAATATCTCATAATAATCAAGGAATATCTTGATTTCAAAACTGATGATGTTTGGGATGAATTTGTTGATCCTAGTTTGGATGTTGATCAATCTTTTGCTACTCAAGGTCAGTTTAGTATTAGATGTACCATGTATTCAGTCATAGATTCATATTTACAGAAACAAGACACTAGCTTCATTACCGTCGGAGTGAAATGTCTCCTTTGTTGAAGGATTTTCCATCGACACTAATGTGCAGACTTTGTATTGTCTGAATCAAAAGTCTGTTAATAATGGACTGTTCATAGAGGTAACCATCAAGTTTCTTCATGAATTCATCATCTTTTCCTTCTAACCTTCCCAGTTCGTCCTTAACAGTTGTAGAGAGCTCTAGTACGTCCTTGTTTTCTAATTCGTCATTACCATCCTCAACAATATCTTCGCCTATCTGGGAGTCAGTCTTATGGCCTCTGTCTGTTTCCTTTCTAAATCTACCAAGTCCTTTCTGAAAGCAGGGGAGGTAGATTCCATTGATTAATAGTCCAGCACCACTCGCACGAGTATGCTTCTTTTTGACCGTCTCATAGATGTACAAAGAGTTATCTTTCAATGGTCCTCTCTATGGTGCACTAACCCTTGATGTAAGTGGCTGGATAATCTTTTCATAATTTTTGGAAATGTAAATCTTCACTGCAATGTTAACATTATGCTTTTTGTGTAGTTGTAAATCTAGAGAATTGGGGAGCCCCATAGCTTGAACAGGGATCAAAAAGTCTTTGACCGATGAAAGCGGTAAAAGCCTAGGCCAGATTTTGACAGGTCAACGTCCAAAAAGTGGTCGGATCGCCAAAATCATGCAATCCTCATGCACAAAACTCCCTAAAGGCCAGAATCTAGATAGAGAGGGCCGAGGCTGGTACAATAACAATGTTGACGTAGCGATGGGTCCAGATATGGACATATCTTGATGACTCGAAATAGAATCCCGAAGAAACTCTAATTTCTGCCTAACCATATACCATCCCCAGCGAGCAATCTAACAACAATAGTCTGTAACATGAACTCTGCATGATTTCATACCGTTACTTATACTTAATATGTACCCCCATGTGGTGATTTATAGCGAGCACATGATCGGAGCAGTTAATGGGCAAGACCAGACGTAAATCTAATCCTTTTTCTGCATGTTTAGGATCCCAAAGCAATATTTTACGCGTCGAACTGAGTAAATCCATTTGCGAAACTTTAAATTTATCAGCATTTATGAGTTTGAAATTGGATAACCTTTGGGTGAACATCATAGATATTTGTTTGCGATGTTCGATGAAATACGAGTGTTACTAGTTAGTAACTTTATTAACTATGTGATTTCTATATCGCATCATATAGCGTACACCTCACTATAGAACCTAACATTCAATTCATTAGCCCAGATTTCGGTTGAGTTGTTCAAGGATTGAGATCCACAACTGATAACCCAGTTATTTGCCTTATCATAATCATTGAATTTATAAGAATATGCTCTGAAGTCAGGTCTTCCATATCTGACTGTGACTTTCTCATCAGATTTGTTTTTATTATTACTAACTTCATTGGAATCATCAAAAGGATTCAATTCATCTAATTCAAAACTATCATCACCTCTATCCAGCAATTGCTCCCGTTCTTCATAAATCAAATTATTCTCTTCATCATCAACCATTTCACCATCATTTGATTGTGTGATATATACATCGACTTTATTGATATTGAAATGATTCAAGATCCATAAATCGTTTTGATTTCTGGTTATCCAAACCAATGAGACACCAATTGAACTTTTTTTAACTAACTCTTCATAGATTCCTAATACTAGTGAGATACCTGACCCACCAGCGACTAAGACAACCTTATCAGCCGTCTTGAAGAAGTTGAATTGAATTGATGGGAATGGACCAAATACGGAGTATGTTTCATTAGTCTGAATATTGAATCTAGTTCCTTTGATAACTAATTTGATCTTTTGCTCTTCAGATCTTGATGCTATGGTATATGGATGACTAGGTAAGATATATGATAATGGGTTCTTCTTTGAATATGATAATCTAATGTGTGAACCAGGTAGGAATCCTCTATTCCAGATATTATTGAACTGGACGATCTCTAATGATGAATTTTTTTGTGTCAGTTTCTCAATTTGAAGATCTGTTGATTTAAGAACTTTTGAAATGAATTGAGTTGCAATCAGGGCCAGATTGATTAATGTATAGAACGTAACACCAGGTCTTGCATGGAATTGTAATAAGATAACAACAGCCCAAGCTATAATCAAATGAGTAGTGAAGAAAGTATTATAGAATCTTCTTCTAAAGAATTTCAGTGAAACAACACTCGATACTAAGAATCCAATGATTGAAATAACACCCAGGAAATTCAACAATCTAAAAATTTTCCAAATGTTACCTTCACCTCTAACCAACCAAACAATAGCAAACCCAATCGAATGGAAAGTCGCTAACAACACAATCAATCTACTTATCCACTTATGCAAAAAGATCAACTCCAAATAAAAAACATTGGGTAACGGATTAGGCTTCAATGATAAAAAGATATCAAACGGTAGCAACACATATGAAAACCTTCCTAATCTCTTTATAAACGCCGTGATCTCATGAGGACTGAAATGGAAAAGCAACAACCCCAAAAGCAGCACAACCCAAGCAACCAATAGCCACGTATCCTTCACAGTATCCAATCTTCTAAACGTCGTTGCACGCCCTGAGGTGATCCATCTTTGCAAATATAACATTCTAGAGACGTAGATGAAGAACAAATGGATAAGCGTCACGAACAACACGATGTATCCGTACTTGACATTAATAAAATGGTGATCACCGTGTCTCTTGGCCAATTCAGCTACACCATGCATGTTTCCAGACTCTCGGTTAGTCAATGTGATGATGCGATTATGCGAAGTACTGTGTTAGTGTGTTTTCCATTGTATTTGAAAATTCTGGGATATGATTTGGTTTTTTCCTTGTTGAGCGAATATTTCTTGATTTGGCGACATCCCGTTTGACACAATTTTTGAGGCGTTAAGAAGAGAGGATCTAGGACATTTTTCAGGTGAGCAGGTGATCAGTTGCAGAACTTGTGCTGCACGGGTTCTGGGTGGAACTTTGGAATTGCAAGTTTGCACTGTTTTCTGTGGGAGAGCCCTGTGGCATCGCCAGATAATATACACGGCTGGTGGAGTTGCGAATCGGGCCTCTAGATATCACATTGGGGTTTGGAAGTGACTGATCGACAGCGACGGCTATACAGACTTTAGAACCTTGAATTTCTGAATGGTACTGGATATCTAGGACAAATGTCATATTGCAGTAGTTTGCAGTATCTTAATCCAGCTGTTGATATGAGCACTTTGACATTACTAGCATATACTAATTAGACATAGTCCGAGTCCCGAATGGGGTTTGTTTGAACTTTGAGTTAAAAGTGTAAAGTGTCAAATGTGTCACATGTTAAGTAGAGCAGAAGTTGGGAACTTCGGATGAGTATTGGACTACTCGTAAATGCCGTAACTCCATGAGTGAACTCATCAAATCTTTATAACGGTTACGACTTTTATCGCTGACGTGCCCCATTCAGCACAGTATACTAATTTGGAAATGGCTATTTGTGCCCTCTACCCATAATGTTTTATTGACCAATGTTGATATGTATCAACACTAAAAAGAGAATAATGCATCTTGCATTTTTCCATCCATTGTCAAATAGAGTGGCAGTGGAGCTTCGACAACCGAAACTGCGCACAGATTATTTTCTAATAAATTGCCCAAGCATATTCAACGAAGAGTTGGATTTATGTCCCCATTTGCACTAAGTATGGTCCCTCAGTGTGTTGTAGGAGCGACCCAATGGGACTAGCCCAAGAGCAATGATGGATATTCTTGTCATGGTTCGAGTGCAGTTATCCGTCGTAAAGGTCAGTCCATGGCTTATTTCATCTCAGCTGGTTCCGTCTTCTACGCATTTAACCGCCCAGTGGAATATTCGATTATATATCATAACGCAGGACCGGTGGCATGTCACAAAATTTTGACACAATAACCAACTGCTTTGACAGTTGATGTACATGCAGTACTATAATTCTAACTGGACATCATATTATTTACTAGTCCCGCGGATCGTTCATACCTTGTAGCTTGATTGCGCTTGGATTTGAAAATCATGAAATAACCGGTTTGGGGCGTTTTTCCAGCAGGGCTCATTTCCCTCTTCTTTAACTCATTTCGAACTATTTTAATAAATTTTCCTAGAGGAAGCATGGGCGTGATCAACGTTCTGACCATAACGCGTCTGCCTGTTCGTTTAGCAGTCATTACTAGTCTCTACTACTTTCCTTCCCAGTTAGGCACCTTCAGGCTCACAAGTTACAGCGCGTCCATATATGATATAATGAGATCTTGATCTTGTAGATGTCAAGTATGGCCGCCTGAAACAGGGCATTTCATCAAAACCATATCTGTTTCGAGATCCCTGTCAGTTCATGGGCCAAAACACACAATTAAGCTGGTGTGTCTTAGACATCAGAAAAGTTATTATCCAAACGCCTATGTGGTGGTCTAAATTCTGAAATAGTCACTAATTTCTGTAGATTTCCGTGCTGTTGCGTCAGTGACGTCAAAGGCGCAGTTATGACAGGACAGTTGGCACAGGATCTGAAGTTTGAACCGAGCGATTACCAAAGGCCACTCCCGCTGTGAGATCGAGGAGGGAACTGCCAGATACACGTTCAGGGACGTCGCGGCCACTGGCGGATATAATCTCAAGCAGATCCCCTTTTTCTCATTACGCGTCTGTTAGTTTATACGACCTGCATATATATCCATCATCGCTCGCCGTAATGAATTCAGTTTCCTTCCAGTCCTGCTGCAGGCATTCACAGACGTCACAATGGCGCAGCACCAACGATTCGAACGTTGAAGAACCAGGCCCTTTACTATAGCCAGGAACAACAACAATCCACAATTGGCCACTTTGATAAACCTTGCATTCAGGGTTAAGCCAGGCGCGACTGATTTATCCGAAACAAAGGAAATTACGTCCGAGCACATATAATCGTATCGTCAGGTACGTACGCTGACAGATTTCACTTAGGTTGACGCGATCTGGGGGCTTTTCCATGAACTCCCACCAGGTTCTAAAAATCCCCTGATGATAATGCATCGTGCTTATAGCTGCTGGTGATGGAAATTCTACAGTTCCAACAACAAGGGCTCACATGGTGAGTTTCCGGGTTGGGTCCATCCACCTATGATAATTTTATTTGTAGCTGTTGAACAAGTTATTAACGCGTACTCATGGTGCTCAGGCGTCCATCGGCCGTTTTGTCCAGGAATCTGAACAATTCCACGGGATTCCATTATGTACCTGTAGTGAATATTGAAGCCTATGAGGTAATGAGACTCTCGAATTAAGAAAATCAACTCCAAGATCCACCATCACCAACTACAGTTCAGTTTCTATTAATTGATTGCATGTTACAGTAATGAGAGCGGCTATTGAAGCCACGGACCACGGTCAAAGCTAGATTCAAGGACGGACCTTCCTTTCCAAATTAAGTTCAAATAATCCGTTTTCTGTCTGTTAGTAACTCAATATGTCATCGTGAAGAATAAGACTGGTAAATACAGTTTATGTGGAACCATTGGCGGTATGATTTATTCTGTTGTCCATAGAGTTTATTGACTCAGAAGTTGCCGAATTTGTCTGGCCACGAATAGATTCTTTCTTAGAAAAACCAGACTGTGTCACTGCATCTGCATACGCTTGCATTACATGCGGGATATGCATGAAAGCCAAACTTATACTTCCCCAAAATATACAATCGGCGTAAATCCCTCTCATAATTGGCAAAGGTTAAACTTTTTTTTCATGCATCGGTAGGAACACCGCCTTGTCCCATAACGTATTTAAACAATCGAAAATAATCTTATTACACTGAAGTCAAAGTAGGCGATGGCAACAAGTTCATAGTCTGGCATTAGATATATCTCACAAACTCCTGAATATATCCCTAAATTCCCGTGATCATTTTGTTCTAAGCGCCGTTTATTCATTGGTTCCATCTCCAGCATCACATCATCGCTGCACCCCAACACCACACCGAGCTAATAAATAAACTGGCCATTAACATCCAATTTATATTAAATTAAGGAGAAATACTTCAAATCATCGAACAAATCTTATCAGAAATCATTCCATCTATTATCAAAATGACTACTGCTGCTCCACAGACGTACAACACTGACCAGGCCAAATGGGAAGCTTATCAGTTTTCCGATCCTTTTGCCTCAAACTCATTTTTATGCCACAATAAGAAACTCAAGGTCACATGTCGTCCAAACTGTGATTTCTTACCAAAAGTATCCTCTAAAGAAGATGTTGAATTCTTCAATGATGTCAATACTTGTTTAAGCCTAGGTTATAAATTATGTGAGCATTGTGATGCTTCAGATCCAGCCACTCAACTGGATTTGCCGTTGGTTAAACGCACCATTGAATCTATCAACTACTCAATTGGTTTCACTAATGACGGTAATGAAATCAAGAGACGTGCTTATAGCGTTCCTTCAGTCAGTAACAGAAAGCTGTCTGATGGTACTGGTGAACGTCAATTAACAAGAAATGAATCTGAACATATCAAATTAGTTGAATTGGCATGTCGTCATATCGCCTCTGCCGCCTCTTCCTCATACAACAAACAGGATGCTGAAACAGGCAAAGGTTCAAAGAAAAGAAGAAGAGGTGGTGTCTTGGGTTTCAAGGAGCTGGCTTCCAAATCTAAATTATCACCATGGCATTTCCATAGAGTTTTCAAGTCAATCACTGGGCTAACACCAAAGAGTTATGGTGATCACTGTTGGAAATTCATTAAGGGTCGCGAAAGACCACAATTATCTTCAAGACGTTCACATTTCAGACCAAGTTCTCAGGTTTCATCTAATTTCCAATCGAGTCCAAATTCTAGAAGAAAACAAAATGATAATGTCGTTGCTCCTCATGTCGCTAGAGTTTCGACTCCCACTAATACCACTCCTAGAGAAGATCAAGAAGTCTCCCCATTCAGTGGAGCTCACGAAATCAACTTACAACCATCTGTTTCAACTGCCACATTACAACAATCTCTAATTGATTCCGATAAGAACAGTTTGGATATCCATATGAATATTGCACCATTTAGACATCATAGTTTGGATCTTGGTTCCATGTTAGATTTCTCAGATTTCAATACCACTATCTTGAACAATTTATCACCACAACTGGTATCCACATTAGATCAATTACCACCAACATACCAGAATCCGGGGCAATCTACATTATCATCAGTCGTTTCATCAATTTCGCAACCCCCATCTATTCCATTACATGATACCAACAATTACATTCCTTCACTTGCACCACAGCCAGTTCAATTACCATATCAGCAACCACAACTACAACCACAAACGTTAGAGAATTTTTACACATATGCACCAAACGACGCTGAAGAGACATTATTACAACCTGCCACTACAGAATTTGATTCATCCAATACCCAAATTGATGAAAGTCAATGGCCGAATCTTCAAGCTTCAACTCCAGAACAGCTAGCTTCAAAGCTCCTCACTCCGCCATCAAGCATTTCAGATAATTCTGACGTAAACATGAAATCTTCATTTGTCAACGAAGTCGTGTTTGAGAGAGGCAACAAGGATTTGCCAGCTGGTAACGTTGATGAATCTTCATTTTATGATGTTTTGAAGAATTCACCATGGGGTGTTGAAGAAGAATTAGATCTTCAACAAAACTTTGGATTGATTAATGATGGAAATGAGGTTATTAGTATGAATAATATTTATTAGATTTTTGAGGTTTCTCTTTTGTTAAAATATTTTGGGTTATGATTATGGGTTCTGGGTTAATTTTTGTTAATGATTGTCGTTGTATTTTTATTTAATGTTCATTTGTTGGAGTCCGATTGGTTAGTTTAAGAATTTGTCTGTTTATATATAGTTAGTTTGTGTTCAAAACATGTTCATCACATTGTATGAGAATTTATGATATAAATTGAAAACTTGTTGTAGTTAGAGAACGTGATCGAAACTGGTGGTACAGTTTCAGGGGCGGCGAAAATGGTTGTTCGGACGCACCTCGCGGAGATAACTTTAATTTTCGCAAAAGGCTGTGTTGTAACTTGTGGGGAGCTGGAAATGTGAACTAATTACATCAATTCAACTTGGCTCTAGATCGGGTTATGCATGCAGATGGCACACGTAAAGTCCTAATAATATTAATTTAGAGTTCGGAGAACGTGGAGGAGGTCTGTGTGAGCAGTAGAATCCTTGAAAATGGCCCCCATCAACATGCCATGGCTTTGGGGCCCCAGCCGGTGACCAGTTACCTTGCAGTCATTGTTCGCGGTATATGCTAAGTTCACAAATTCGAAACATGGCCTGCTTCGTGCATGGAGAGAGTGGCCACTATCCACGTCATCTAGATACTGGCCGGCTGGCCATCATGTATGACGTCTCTGGGTGACTGATGATGAAACAAGCCACCAGCACGGCTTTGCAAGATAGCAGATTTTAGTGGAGATGGCTCTCTGTGGGGGGCATTGCAGTGCTTACTTGGCCTTGTTTGGGACGAAATACTCCATAACATGCCAGTATAGACTTAGTCTCACCATTTATGACTGCATTGCGAAATATTCATTACTTTAACTCTTTCTGTATGGTCAATCTTTGGAGTGTGCTTATCCTAGGCCCTAGATCCTGAACAGAAGCCTCTGTGACTGTCTTTCAAAAATCATGAGTTCAATATCCGATGAATAGACGACCTGATTCTTTTTTCAATCTAACAGACATATATTGGTGTAACTATAAACTTTATATAGGAGTACGTTTGAGTCCATGTTGTGAACACGAATGATCTCTTTCAAATTTGTATGATTTTAATGCCGCTTGTGACGGGGTCTGAGTTTTGTGTCATCGCGAATCTGTGTTTACTGAACTTGACCCTCCTGGAGGGGCGATGACTTCAGTCGCTCTAGATTCACAGAATCAAATACGAACTGTTTGAAATACTCATGCCCCTCGTCAGTTGTATTATTTATACTTAATACGGGGATCTTTTCTAACACATGATGAAGTGTCATCTATGTTTGGATCATTTCCGCGTAAAAGGAAAGAGTGTTTGGACCCACAGCCAGGCCCGGAGGCTATTTAACTCTGGTTCCTGTCCTACTGTACTCATCCTCATGAAGGAATGCACGTTCCTAAATCAGCGGATTCTTAAAGTCGTCAACGAAAAGGTTACTGTACTACTGTTCATTTAGCACTCCGTGTCAAATCTTGTTTACCTGCCAGCCATCAGAAATCGATTTGGCTCCTTACAAATAAGGTTTTCTATTGTTATTTCATGACGAGACAATAACTTTGACAATGACACGTTTCCTTTAATTAGAGTTTGAACTCTAAATTAGGAACGGGACTAAGTATATTTTGCATAGCTTATGGTTAACATAAGCTTTATTTAGTGTATCATACAAATGGAAATTGAACCTCAAAACATATTCCAATTCCAAACGTCTTAAGCTTAGAGAATGAAAGTTGAATTGTTGTCAGGAAGTAGTTGATCACCAAGTACTCCGTACGTAAACAGATAGTTTGCAAAATCGATGATAGCTAACCACAAATCTGCACACGACAAAAATGTTTTTACTACTCCCAATCAGAACATAATATATTTGTGGTATGTGCAATTCTGATTCACCGAGCAGCCACAAATTCATTACTTACTCTTACATTTTTCAAACAAGCTACAGTCAGTGAGCGATCTGTCAAGCTGATCTGCGGTGTTCAAATGACCAAATTACGCACTACTTTGCGTGTATATGCATACATACATTGCTTGAAAGACGTATATATGCATAGTATGCGTCAAATTCTGCATGAAGCGGTAGTGAAGAACTCCCATACATAGAATTCTGAAATCTCAACTTCACAGCTTAATACAGGTAGCGAACAGGTCCTGAAGATCCGATTTCATGGGTGGATAACTCTGTCGAAATCTGTCAAAGTACCCGGCCTAGTGGGTGCTGTTGCTGGTTTAGGTTAGTTCAAGTCAAGAATGTCGAGCACTAACGCAATTTGATTGACGGTGGTTAACCAGATGCCAGGCCCAATTATGAAAGTAGTAAAAGCATTAGACATTTGACTTGTACTAGGAACGGCGCATCCTAACCTTGGTCTTCCAGGAAGTCCAAAATTAGAGGATACGAAGACATTATTAGGAATTGAGTACGGAGAATCTTCAGTTACAATTCTGATCTGAAATCCAGTTAGAACTTGGAGCTCTTTCGATAAATGGTGGTGGACATATATGAGGTCTATACTGTACAGTTATGCTGTGCTTTACATAATCACATCGACTAATTTGGAGTGCAGATCACATAATTTCTTTTCTGCTCAAGTTCCTGAGTGCTGTTTTGGGATAACAATTCACTGGATGCAGAATTCAAAGATAAATAAATATACACAAACAGAACTGTCGATATGCACGGCAAGTTAAGGTGTGAGACACTTTAGGTTTCTGTTCGCTTCGAGGATTATCTTCCAGAAACCACCAAATACCTGACACCTATTACCGAATCCTGGGCCATGAAATGTAAAGGTTGACATAACCCACACCACGAAAATCAGTCTATTAGTTAATTCCTCCAAGGAGAGGTCCTAGAAATGCAGGTTAGGTATAACTTGGAAAAGTAATTTATGACTTCTGTAACTTTTAAGTTCTCAACTGTATGTATTTTAGCTTATGATTAACATGACATAGAGAAATTCCCGGATTACGGTTAGGGTAGAGGTTCAGAGAGCCAAGTAGCTGACCAATCAGAAAAAAACATTACAGTTCACTAGAACAACTAGTTAGCAATGAATGATAGTATATTATGGATTTTTCTGGTTGAAACACAATGAAGAACTGAAACATATAGTATATAGAGTATGGAACAAGAAGCAACTGACGGAACATTTGAACTGCGATGGGTTTCGAAAGTTCATGTAAATCTATAATTTAAGAACAATGACTGGAATAGGAAATAAAAAGAAGAGCAAATTGAGTCAAAAAGCTATCGGGACAGACGAAGACAACTTCATTTAGCAGAATCGCCACGTAGAGTTAACGGATAAGTGGTTCTTTCTGCATCATCATCAGGTCTTTGTAAATTGAAATAATCCTCATCAATTTCAGCTTCTTGTAAAGTACCTAAATCACCAGGTGTCATAATATTATTACGATCTCTTGGAGAACCTGGAGCACTTAATGGTCTTGAAATCTTAATTTTTTGTTTAAATGATGATTCTTCTTGTTGATCTTGATTATGTTCGTCATCACTGAATAAGTTTGGATATGCTCTTTTCAAAGCCAATCTTCTTGCCTTTACATATTCTAAACCCATTCTTTTCCAATCTAACAAATCAGATAATCTTTCAGTTCTATTTCTCTGATTAATTCTTTGTCTCCTTGTTTTTTGAGTGAATTCAAACATATAATTAGTTAATTGATCAATTGATTCATCAACGGATTTCATACGTCTATCAACAATATAAATACCATAATCTGATGAATTTTCAATCAAATCTTCCATATAACCACCAAAACCAGATAAATTGGTTGTGATACTTGGAACACCCATAACGGTACATTCAGCAGGGGTATATCCCCATGGTTCATAATATGAAGGGAAAACACCTAAATGACAACCTCTAACAAATTCATCATAATCTAATGGTAAGATTGGATTATTAGCATTCAAGAATTCTGGATGGAAGATGATCTTAACACGATCACTAGAGTTATTGAATAAACCAACTCTTCTAATTTGATTCAAGATTGGATCATTTGAATCATCTTTCATATTATGAGTAACGATTGGTGGTAATCCTTCTCTTTTCAATGCAAAAACACGTCTTTTCAATAAAACACGATCAGCTGGTGAGATCAAATCATCTAACTGAGGAACTTCTTTACCATGTTGTTGATATCTTGAACAATGTTCTAATAATCTATGACCAATTGAATTCTGAACTTCCTTGACGGTGTTCTCTAATGCCTTGATAACAGCTTGACCCTTTAAGGTTTCAACTGTGTATGAATTAGTAGATGCTGGCATAATGATGAACGCAACAACTGTCATTTTGGAACCAGATTCTTTTAATCTATGGTTTAGTCTTGCTAAGGATTCAATGAAGAAATCAACACCTTTGTTTCTGTATTCATAACGACCAGCAATGAAGAAATACAAGGTGTTCTCTAGATCAAAATCATAATGTCCATAGAAATGACCTTTAATGAAGTCATTGATCTTCTCTTTCTTCATAGCATGTAAATTCTGGAATTCATGAACTGCTTGGAATTTAATCACATTCAACCCATTTGGTAAAACACCATCTGGTTTTCTTTTCAATAAATGTTCTGATTCATAAGCAGTAATCAATGAAACTGTAGTGAAGACATCTGCAGAATGAGCAGCAGCTCTTTCAATACAATATCTATGGTAGATACCTCTCTTACCAGCTTCTGCATCAACATCAAAATTGGCCAAATTGTTATAGAAATCAACAGAACCAGCGCATAAGTAACGACCTAATAAAGTAGCATGGGTAGTGAAGACGGTAGTGACATCAATTCTTCTCTTTCTACATAGAGGAATAGCGACACCGGCTAACCATTCATGGAAATGAGCAATAACAGCACGTTCACGATCATGAAAAACCAATTCACCCAAGAACCATGCAACAACGTAACCTAATAAGATAGCATTGTTGGTTTCTGAATCTCCATCAGGTGTAGGAATACCACTAATGTTCCATAAATCAGTTTTCCATTCATCTAAATTGTATGCGGCAGAACCAACATCGAATAATAAAACACGAGGAGCACCTTCGATTAACCAACGACCGTAGAACCATCTGATACCTCTTGAGCTCATTGATTCCAAGGTGGCTTTAACATGAGGATCTTTAACTTCTAATTCCTCAACCTCAACCGCAACAGAATCGTAGTTCAATGGGCCAATTAAAGTGTAACGTTCTTTATACTCAGCAACAGTGATTGGGGCCTTGGATTTAAGCACGGAGTAAATACCACCGACTCTGTTAGCGACTTCGGTGGCGACCTCGAAGAGGAGATGGTTGGTGACGTCTCTTGTCATGATAAGTGTGAGTTTCTAGTAAAGGGCGAGGGAGAACAACAAGTTCGGCAGGGATTGGGGGTGGGGCTTTCGTGGGTAGCAACGACAGGCGCAAGTGAGCGTGAGGATGTGACGGTGATGGGGGTCCTTGGGAAGTGATGATGGAAAGGAAAGGAAAGGAAAGGAAAAGAGAGAGTGTGAGGTTTTTTTAAGGGGAAGTTTGGGAACTGTCAAAAGTTGGGGAAAAAGACCACCATGGGCTCACTGCAGGCAGCGAACATTTTGGCGGGACAATAGGCGGGGGTGCTGGCTCGATAGGCGGAGATCTGAAATTTGGCGACTCCCGTGACTCCAGGGACCAGTGACCTCGCAGCCAGTGGGAAGCAAGAAGCAAGAACTCACCACTCGGTGCGGGATCTGGTGATGCAGGCGGCCTTGAAGGTCACCGGTGTCTACCACAGGCAGTCACACTCTCTGCCCACCCTGATCACCCCTAATTTAATTGTCTCGCAGCCTCGCTACAACGTACCACCTGCCACCTCCACCGTCTATGCTGACTAAGCCGTGGCTGTTTGGAATCGGAAGTCTGAATTCCTTCGGAGAAGTTGTTCCAGTGAGTGCATCAGCAGTGAACGCACTCTCAACCACCCTAAGGACACATCGAACTCACCCAATTCACCCAAATGCCCTCTCTTGGAATTCTCCAGCCTAAGGACCTCATTGGCCTCAACCTACACATCACAGTCAAGGACTGCCGAATCCTGGATGGTGTCCTGTTGGCACTCGACAACGAGCCAAATCTATTAATCATCAATGTTAAAGAAACATCCAAGCAAAGGCTTGCGAATTCCGAAGAGCTACAAACAATCACACGCTCATTAGGTCTAGTTTCAGTCCCCTTCAGCACCATTGAAAGTGTCAAAGTTGCCACTCAGGAAATTGATAAAGTCGTTGATTGGGCTTCCAAAGTTATATGAGTCTGGGATCTTAACTTCCGAACCCAATTCCGACCCACTGAAAAACTCAAAAAAAAAACGCCAAAATTTAACAAAACATAATACGACATCACAGAGATACACACATACACATCTCCACATATCTAGAATGACAGTCCTACAGTCAAATGCAGCGCCAGTCACGGCTGGTGATTCACTCCAGATAGTGACGCTCAAGAACCTCGTTGCTTTGGATTTTGTTGAACAGAATGAAAACATATTGAGATCTTTTGGGTTATTAGATGATGCGAAAACAAAAGTGAAAATAAAAGAACCGTTGACAAAAGAACAAATACAGGAACTAATAGAAGAGCGTAAGACATCTGTTGATTCAGCTGAGGAGTTAAAACATTACAAAACAGAATTATTGGCCAGTAGAGATCTTAAATCAAAACAGTTGCTGGAATCATTGGCTGCTGAATTCTTGAATGATGAAATACCTGAAGATAACACCGATGAATTAATTCGTCAATTCGAGAAGGAGAATAATGTTAAAATCATCATCGATGATTCTGACACTCTCTATTACAAGGTGGATGGTGTTTCACTAAAGGACACTCCCAAAGCTGAAACAAAAGCCATTGGATCACAACAATAAACTCAAGAAAAAGACAACCCCCCAGAACTGTAGAGATGAACTAATGTGTACTACATAATAAATGCAGTGAACTAATAATATTTAACGCTTTGTATCGATTGATATTTCAACTTTGGTAAGTCATTAATTTGACTTACAGAATTTCGCGAAAATTGTCACATTTTGATAAGCGGGCTAAAGTGGCACTTTTAATTACTTCCTTTCTCTTTATCATTCAGACTCTTTAGTTTTTGAATAAGAAGAGGTCACATTTGGTATTTGTTGAATATTAATAACTGAAGATGGCGTATGTAGAGTTCATATTGCTAGTGTTTTGTGACGTTCGGAGTACTAACCAAGGTATTAATAGATCATCAAAGAGAAGGATTGAGACAGATGTCATGAAATTGTAAGTTCCATACCCATCGATTGTTCCATCCATGATTATATAACTAACCAACTCAACTAGGCTCATGAGTGATTTTGATGTCAAGCTAATTAACAATTCAATGCAAGAGTTCTATGTCAAATTTAAAGGTCCTGAGGATAGTAAGTTCATCCCTCCTTATCGAACCCAATCCACAGATTACTAACTTTATTCCAGCGCCATTCCAAGGAGGTGTATGGAAAATACACGTCGAATTGCCTGATCATTATCCATATAAATCGCCCTCCATTGGGTTTGAAAACAAGATATTTCATCCGAACATTGATGAGACTTCGGGTTCGGTATGTCTTGATGTGATAAATCAAACATGGTCACCAATGTTTGACGTGTTTAATATATTTGAACAGTTCCTTCCACAATTATTAAGATATCCTAATCCTTCTGATCCGTTGAATTCAGAAGCTGCTAATTTGTTGAATCATGATAAGGATGCATATGAGTCAAAGATTAAAGAGCATGTTAAGCTATATGCGCATAATATGGAATTTAAAGGTGAAAGGGATGATGATAGTGAAGAAGAAGCTGAATTGAGTGATGTTAGTGATTTAAGTGATGACGACGACGATGATGATGATGATGATGATAATGATGATGACGATGATGATGATGATGATGAAAAGATGGGGGACAACTGAAGGTTTGTTGAACTAACAAGAGATTGAGAATTGAAGAAGGGGTCTATTAATTTTTACTAGTATAGATTTACTGTTATTCTTTTTAGCATCCATCATGATTTTTACGTTTATTCATTTATTGTCATCTGTTCGTTTTTATGCTGGTCATTACTCTTTACTCATTTCAGGATTTCATTCTTCTGGCTGGTATTAATTCGTTCAAGCCTTTTATTTCATTCTTTTTATAGGTTTTGAGTACTAAAAGGGTTCATTTTTTATGATTTTTGACAGCTAGTTGGATTGTCACTAGTGTTTTTATAGGGATTACCAATTTTCAGCGAACTTTATGAAACAAGTAGATTCCTCTTTGATTATTGCATCGACTCTCAGTAATATCGTATGGTATTTTCACAGGGGGTCTCTGATTAGGTATTAATATATAAAGATATCTTAGAAACTCATAATGATCAATCATGGAGACATCATTGGACGAACTACTACTACTACAACAGTAGTCATAGTGGTCATTGAGAAAATATCAAAGTAGTCAAAGCATGGCAGTGAGCAGAGAGCAAATACAAAGAAGATCAAATTGAAGCAGCGGACATTGTGATTTGCTGTGCCCTTTTGTAGCAAGTATGGGGCCTAATATGGTGCAGTGTATTCCTCAGATGTAGGGGCGTAGGATTCGCGGAATTCAAAAATGGCAACACACTTTTAAAAACCTGAAACAAAAACACTTTTAACAATCTTCAGGAAACTACAACAAACACAATAAAAGAAAAATGAAGATTTTAAGCTTATTAGCTATCGCAGCTGCCGTCTCAGCTATTCCAATCAATGCAGTAAGTGCAGCTACCCTTTTTCAGAGTTTCAAAACGAAGGATTGCTGGATCTCAAGATCTCATGACTTCGCCTCCCTTCAGTTCAACAGAGTACTAACCCAGCAAACAGGATGTTGATGTCGTCAAAGTCGACTCAAAGGGTGTTCACACCTTCCAACACTTTCCAAACGTCAACTTGGACAACGTTCACTCTATTGAAGACTTAGTCCAAGCCTTGGAATTAAAAGACAATGACAGTCATGAATTAAAAGAAGAAAAGAAATCCATTATTGACCAAATCAAAGGCTTTGAAAACACTGAGGATGCTCTAGAATACTTCAGAAACATGGTCACTGAAGCTTTCAACAGCGTTGATGGTTACTTCAAACAAGAAGGCCAAGAATTAAAACAAACGAAAGATATCCCAGATATCAGAATTTTAGGTAAGAAGCCACACAATGTTCAACCCTTCAAACATAACAAGCCACATGGTGTCAAGACCTTTCACACCTACAAATCCAAGGGTTGTACTAAAGGTAAAGAAGAATCTAAACCATTTGATATTATTAGTTACATCAAGAACTTTGCTCATGGTACTGAAGAACCAAAGGAACTAAAGAACGAACAAGCCTTAACTACTTCATCAACCGATGAACAAAAGGCAGATGCTCCAAGATCCCACAGAGGTCCACATCATAAAGGTCCTCACCACAAAGGTCCCTACCACAAAGGCCCACATCATGAAGGTGCTTACCACAATGGTCCTCACCACAGAGGTTCTTACCGCAAAGGTCCAAATCACCAAGGTCCAGAAGAAAACTGTGCCGCAGGTGCTGGTTTATTAGGTGTTGCTGCCTTCGGTGGTTTGGCTGTCATGATCAAGAGAGCCATTTCTAGAAGAAGAGCTGCTAAAGAAACTCCTCAATTAAACGATGAAGAAGAGAAATTACCAGCTTATGAAGAAGGTGAAAGACTATTAAATGAAAAGAACTAGATCCTTTGATTTACTCTTTTTTGATCTGAGTCTTTCCTCTTATTTGAGATCTGATTCTCTTGAGTATTGCTAACGGTATTCACCCTCATAATTTTTTTTTCTACTACACTTGTGAACACTTTTTATATGGTTTATTTTTTTTATATTGGTTTTGGTGCGTTTGCTGTGTTTTTTTATGATTATATGAATACAAGATATTTTACTGACATGCAACGTAGTTATTGTCATTAAACTATAACGTTTTATTCCTTTGTAACATATATACAAGAATGCTTCTTTCAGTTTTATCTATAAACATAACTCCCTAAACGATAACAATACCATGATCAACAATACTTGGTTTGTAATCAACATCACTTGGAACAGTTGGGTTGAGTGGTTTATATAAGTACCAGCTCTTTAAAGCGTTGACGGAAGCTCTAATCTTGGCTTCTTTTAAAGAAGGACCATAACTTTCACCTAATTTGTTTTCACCACTGAAAACCCCAACGACAAAGATAGGAGAGTTGGATTTTCTACCATTTTCAGCTAATAATCTAGCAACTGGTTTCTCTAATCCTTCTCTCTTACATAACTTGGATAATTCTCTGGTTGGTTGTTCAAACTCAAACATCTTACTGACATCTAGTTTTCTTGAAAGTATGTGATCATAAATGAATTTCTTGGTTTCTTGCTCAGATTTAGTGGAAGTATAAATACCACCAACAGTTGATCTGACTGATAATGCATATGCACTGACTGGATTTATTTCATCTTTGGAATTTGATCTGATCTTAATGGCACCTTTTTCTTCTTGTTGATTAATTGGTAAGAATCTTAATTTACCATAACTGTATTCAATTGGTTCTTTATTCAAAATTTTCTTTAATAATGGAGATTCATCAACTTCAATACCCCAAGAGTATTTACCAATGGCATATAGTGATTCAGTATTGATGTATGATGCAACAGCAGTGTTTAAAATAGGTAATGGTAATCTTGGATAATTAGCTAATAAATATTCAGTAACATAATAAGTTAAGAAGTTTTTACCCAAGATATTCAAACCATGGTTATTTGCTAATCTCTCCTTACTGGAACGGCATGTCAAGGTTCTCGCAAGTAAACTCAAACTAAATTTACTTGGTAAATTTAACCTTTGATATAATGCAACTAATGGAGCTGATTTGGATGCTTCTTCTTCTGTTAAGATATGTTCTGATGTATTGATGGGATTAGATGGTTGTATCTGGTCTTCCTGAAGTGGAACTTGTGACGCTTCTTGTGTTTGTCTTATATATCTGCTCGTTGAGAACAATGACTTCTGTAATGATGAGCGTTGATTCATCAATGGTCTCGATAGTATTTCCATCATTATCAGAATTTTTATTTAAATTCCCCAGTAATTTATGCAAGCAATAAACCGGACAATAGTAAATTTTAGAAGATGGAAAAGAAGGACGTATAGTTTGAACTCAATCACCCACAACGTATTTCAAATTCTTGATATTTGATGTCTTATTTCGACCGTCTCTTAATTTTTTCATGAATTTTTCACTCTGAAAAGAAAATCGAACTTTCCATAATTTAGACAATTACCCGGCTGTTCCCCATTGGCTCGCAACGCTTCTACAAATGGTCGATTACCAAATCGGTACATTTTAGAAGCTTTTTTGACACAATCATAACCTCGCACTGCATTAATAAGAAAGGCATCATCTATCTGGTACAAACACAGCGATGTAGTAACTCATAAATCTTGAGACGAAAAATTTTAATCAAAAGTATACTGTATATCATATGGTATTCCCAATGCAAAGCGTATCTTATCAACCCCATAAGACCCTTGAAAACTAACCTTATACCCAACAAGACGTTAATCATTATGATCTCATACACTAATTGATTACCAAAAATAATACTGGAAGATATGCATTGCAAAAGTAACAAGCACATTAAAATACTACATTTTATCTAAATAAACTCAAAAACTTCATAAACAATAAGCACGTTACGCCAAACGTAGTTCTATCAACTAAAAAATAATCACAAATCAGCATATTAGTTGATAGACCCAAACCTGGCAATAAACCTCCCCCACTTCAAGTGATCAATGGCCTGATTCGCCGAACCTTTCCTCTTTCTTTTTCTTTTCTTTTCTAATTTCCTCTTCGTGACTCCTTGAACCGGTGCAAACGTATAATCACGATAACATGACCGATGAATGTCCTTCTCATAACTTTCAAAAAATTTCTTTGCTTTTGACCTAGTTTCACCAGATTCTGTTTTCCACAGGTACCCTGCAATGGAACTAAAGTCACCAGCATTTTGAAGTTTAATCTTATCCAACACATTCTCTTTAAACTCAGACTGCGTGAATTGATCAACAGACTTCTCCAAATCTTCATTGGATAAACAACTAGTTAACGTCAAGATAGATAAAGCTTTATTCATATGAGTTTTATAAAGAATATATTGATTCGATGGACGAGGTGTCGTTCTTTGGATTCTGGCCCTTCGGATGGAATCTTCTTTCGAAACAGGAATCAATCTTTCCAACACCTTCAGTTTGTTCAAATAAGACAAAGTCTTGATTGGGATTTTGTTCACATCTTTTGAACCTTCATCAAATTTGTCAAAGCCAGGAATAGTTGAAAGTAGAATAGAAAACCCACATTCACCACTATAATCTTTGATAATCAAAGGAATCTTAGCGTAACTATTATCAATCGAATCAGTATGGTTATGGAAAATCTTTGATATTAATTCAATTTTTCCTTCAAAATTCTCCTGATCATAAATAATCTTGATAACTTTATTAACTGATTGCAGTAGACTCTGCTTCTTTTCAGATGGAAGTCTCTTTGACCTGATTAACTCTTCGATCTGTGATTTTCGTTCTTCTGTCATTGGTGAAATATCAATGAACTGATTCTTCTTTTCACAAGGACAATACCGAACATTTTGGCTTAGACTCCGACTCGGTTCTTGAAGTGACTCCTCTGCCATTCTAGTTATTCTTCTTTTCCTCCTTTCATCGTGTTTTGAACCATCCTCCTGCTCAAATCCCAATTCAGTAGTATGTTTATGCGATGATCTCCGATCCCAATTAAAAAGAGACGGTTCAGAATGATCTACCAAACTCAAAGCAGGATCAATAGTTAAAGGATGAAGCTCAACTAAATCGTATATGTCATCATACGCTTCAGTACCACCGCCATGATGGAAACTTTCACCTTCTTCGTCATCTAACGCACAATAATGTTCAGGTTTTGGACCTATCCTAGTTTTAGCTTCACCTTCATGAACCCCTGCACCATCTTCAGCGGTTTCTTGTGAAAAATGGATGTCACTCATGATGTTCTAATGTATAACTATGTCGTAGATGTGATTATTACTGATCAACGACGTAGCTATACTGTGAAGAACGGTGTTAGTCTCTGATACAAGGAAGGAAAAAAAAACATGACCAAACTATTGAGGACAAAGCAATCTTTAGTGTGCCAGACCTTTGGTTCATAGCGTTCAGAATGGCATGTCCAGCTGATGCTTGGTGAAAAAGGTTGATACTAACCAGTAAAACGAGGAACAAAAGGTCAAGGGGTGAGCGCAGCACTGTATGTTGGGCAACGAAAGAACAAGATGTTCCTGTAGCGGATCCACCGTGTTCTTTGTAGTTGCCAGTTGGATGTGTGAAGAACAAAGGAAATTTCGATTTTCTGTCATGAAATACTTTACCCTGGATCAGGAAAACAAACGAAATATTTTGTACCAGACAAAAATCTTGGGTAAAATATCCTCTTAACTGTGATGTGTCGAGATATGGGGTTAGCGTAGATTGTTTCTCGACATCGGATCTGGCTAGAGTTACTCAATGCTCAAATATGCTACATTACTAGATTGTATATCTAATAGGTGGCAGTTGGAGATCAAAGTTTGGCACATACGACTGACAGACATCGAATACAAAGAGAATACAGAACACACGAATCACCAAACACTAAATTCCTGCCGCCTTAGGCACACTATTACGGTGACACGGTCTGTGAATCAGTTCTTGAGACTTCTGCCTTTTTCAAAGAAGCGTTTACCAGTGCGAGGGTCTACGGGTATGGTTTTCCTTTCACGTACCCAAAAATTTCCTCATTTGGACAGGACAATGGTAGGAAGTATGCAGTGTGTTGTCAACAACCACTGAGTCTACTGAAATTGACAGATGGAATTTCAGCCTCAAAAACTGCAGTTTTCAAGAAGCGTTGAATCGGTTGATGGTTGGTTTGCCTACGTATTTGGAAGTATTGTCGATAGGATATTGGTTATGGAAAGTACTTCAATCAAGCCAGAAACAATCAAAAGTAATATTGACAGAAGGACAAGTAAGAAACGCCGAGGAAACAAGTAAACATAACAAATTTTTATTATGTATCAAGTTTCAGCCATAACAAGAAATAAGGAAAGATGTCTAAAATGTTATCATTGTAATCTAAACAGCAGTTTATAAAACTAACATATATATAGAGCAACCGAGTTCTATAAGAATAAGAGTGTCACTGTGAGAAAGAACTAAAAACATAGATGTACATCAAAAAGAGCCAACCCTTTAATCAATAGTGGTAGTTCTAGTATCTGTTTGTGTAGTTGATAAGGAAGCACCGTTACAGGTATCCTGGTACTCTGTGACAACAACAGTCTGCATGAAGTAGACGGTACCCTCATCAGTAAAACTTCTTGAATTGGTGGTAGTGACTGGAGATGGGGTGTCTTCACAAGAAACTGATTGAGCAGAAGTTGATGAGATCAAACTTGAAATAGCGACTAATAATGTGCTGAATTGCATTTTGATATGTATGATTGAACTTGATCGGAAACAATAATGAAATCAAACTCATTTAAATTGATGGATCCATACGTATTTATATATGCACATCTCATACAGTGCATTGAACTAATACATTATGGCCTCAATATCTCTAATGGTTTCTGTTTTACAGATCTGGTTGAAAAACTACCCTTTTAGTCCAGGACAATAGAAGGTCAAACATGAATTCATGCAAGTTGAGTCTTTTCCGATAGTGGTGAAACAGCATCACTTAAGACTCCATAATTTTGTTAGTGTCAAAGTCGCTTAGCTGCAGTTGCCTCAAATCTTTGCATGAATTATGTGAGTGAATAAGAGTTTTGGTATACACATTGGGAAGATCGATCATCGATGACATCCGAAATCATCAATGAATCTCTCCTTTTCGGTAAATCTTGAAGCCAGTGTATTTATTATGTAAATAAAAGATGATCGGATCTGAGTTAGTTCTGAACCACAAGGTGAAGGATAAATCATGATGAATTTGTTATTGTGAGGTTACCCAAGTGCTCTGTTCTAATCGTTGTGAAACTATAACCTACCTGTCTTCCGGCAAAAGAAGACAAAGGAGAAAGTGTGGTCAGACCAAGATTTGAAAGTAGAAATCACACTCCTCATATATGGAACATCCAAATGGCAAACACTAAGGATCAGACCGTTCAAAAGACGTTGAACTCAGTGCATGTCGGTGATGACGGAGTGCGCCTACCATAACATTCGAAAACCAGTAATTGGGGCCCGGAACTCAAGCCAGCCGTTGCGCCAGTGGAGCATAACGGTCAATGTGACTTGTTTAACGCATCTCTAAGATCATCCAAAACCACAAACCACAAGCCACGCACCTCAAAACTCTCCAGAGTTCCCAGATAACGAGTACGGTTACCTCATTAACAGTTCTAATGAGATCCTTTATCAAGCCTCACCGTCGTGACTCCTCAGGAGCCCTCGAATACGACTATGAGATCACACCGGACATGGAAAGCACTACACAGATGCCATCCCACTTGGCCAACCTGTCGCCAACAAAGCACATGCCCACCTCGCCAACATCCAGCAAGAGTAACAAACTCCAGAGACTCTTTCAGCGGTCCAAAAACGTCCCTCAGAGCCCGCAGAGCTTCCTACCATTGGCTTCATCGAACATCACGGGATCACCATCGATCATCGGTACAAGAACTCATGAGTGGGGTGCTGATTCACCAAGAAACTCCACTACCAAACCAATCAACAGAAGTAGTATCGACTCTTCGGAATCAAATACTCCAGTACCAGAACAGAACTTCAAAGAAGAACAGCAATTGCCATTGGATACTGTGTTAGAGGTACCAGTGCGGCGTAAACAAGACTCACCAAAGTCAGAAACAGAGAAGAAGAATCTAAGGCGAAGAGCGCAGATATTTACTGAGGAGAAACTTGCCGAAGCTGCTGAGATATTCTCTAAAGATGATTACAACCTGATTCCAAGTTCAGCTATTGAGAGCATGAAAGATGGTCTTGATTTGATGGAGGGTTTAGCTATCAATCCTGTTAAAAGGGAAGCCAGTACAATGGTTGAGGATGACAACCATTCTTTGTCTGAAGGAAGTGAGTTCTCATTTGAACAAGGTAGCAAAGCAGGAAGAAATATGTCTATACGTTACTATAAATCTCCAAAGGAGGAACAAGAATCTCCAACAAATGAACGTGATCCTGGATTCTACATCAATGATTTGCTCGAAGATGATGATTTTGATGATGATATGAACTACCTTGATGAGGATGATGGGTTTAATGATGATGAAGAGTTATTCAATAGAAAATACTTCTCTGATGATGATGATCATGGATCTGGTATTGTGAAACCGATAGTTAGCAAGAAAATTGAGAACCCTATACCTGAAGAACCACACTTGAACCAGGCAGAGAAAGAACTGCGTACTCCTGTGATGAGTCAGAACTCTGTTTTCCAAAATCAGACTTCGCCAGAGAAAGAGTTGGCTCTCAAGAAACCATCAAAACCAGAGGAAATCATACCATCGGGAAGTGAAAGATTCCTAAAGTATTACCAATTGCCACAGAGTCTTGACCAGGACTATATCACAGACAAATATTCATTCCTTGAAGATACTGATTACCAGAAAGATACGTCTCATGAAGTTGGATCTGAATCATATGATTCTCTGCTGGATGAAATCAATGGCGTTCCTGAAGATTACGATTTTGAATCACCAGAAAGTCACCACCATCAAAGACCGGATACGATTCGTTCCAAAAGTTCAAAGTCATTGAACTCTAGTTTGAAAATCGTGAAAGGTACAGTTTTCGAGAACACCATTCAGAACGCCAAGTTTCAGAACCGTGATAAGACAGTGACACTATTCAACAGAACAAGATCCCAAAATTCCACAAAATCTACAAATGAGGACAAATCTAGTACTAAAGTATCAACAAGCACCCCTGAGAAACTGCTATACTCCACCCCTAATAATTCATTTATATCACCCAATCCTGGTTTCATAAAAGAATCAAACTTGGAATTATCGCCAATCGCGGAAGGCTCCATTGATGGATCACCTTGATATGAACTGATGAGATGCTAAAAACTACGGCTAACACTTACGAAAAACACTGTATAAACTTTTTTAAAACTATAGAGAGTTGAATAAAAATAAAGTAATGCATTATGAACTATAGTAATTGTAACCCCTGTCCTTCACCAATCCACTGACGCCTTTGAACTCTCCATAAATGAAGTGAAGTCATAAGATTGATTATTTGCATAATCAAAATATTGACCATTGTTATCTGTTTTAGTGTTCAATGATCTCAAATTGTCTCTTTTTGATGAACTAATAGTTAAGTTTCTTTGTAATTGCCTAATTGTTTGCAACTTCTTCTCTTCTGCCTTCTTCTGTCTTAACACTTCATGATGTCTTTGTAATAAGATTGTCTTCTGTCTTTTTAAGTCATCCATTACAGCTTGCGTCTTCTGCATTGTATCTTCACATAAATGAATAACACCCTTTCTCCTGTCTATCTTTGTTTGTTTCTTTGGAATGACTGTTGGAACTATCAAATGATTACCTTCATGGGAACTACCTGATTCTAATGGTGTCTTGTAACGTAATTGGACCTCAGAAGCAATAGTTTCAAATGAAAAGTTCGAAACAGCACGATCTGTTGCTGATTCCTTTTCTATATTACCAACACAAGATTTTGGCCTTTGTTTCTTATTGACACTTCTTAACTTACTAACATGGACTGATCTATTATCATCTTCATCTTCATCGAGAATAATAATCTCACATGTGTCACCATTGCTCAATCTTCTCATAACAGTCTTATAATATTTATCATTGGAATAACTGCTGGGAAGAGAAGGTTCGTTGGGAATAGAATAATCTTTCCCTGTAACCATACCTAATCCATTTAAATCATTAGTCAAATCGATAACATCTGGCAAAGATTCAATATGGATTGATGTAGCTACTGTGTCAACAGATGATGCATTACTGAACGGTTGACTGAGTTCAGATTCGCATGAATATTGACTCAATAATGGAGAACTTGCCCTCTTTGATAACTTCAAGTTGTAAGAGGCAGATGTTGAACGAATTCTATCCGCTTCAACGTTATCCCTTGGATAAACACTCTGTGGTTTTTGATTATGATAGCTCAGCGGCATTTGAACCTTTCGGAGTGATGGTGGTGCCACTGTTAGATAGTTATAATGAATTGTATGTGATGTGCTTGGTGGTTCTATATCTGATGGATCAATTTCTTCAATTGATATTTCTTGAATGGAATTCTCAGACTCCAAAGCAACAGGTTTTTGGAATTGTTTGACTGGAATTGATACTGTTCTAACAATGTCAATCTTCCTGCTGACTTTTACAATTTCATTGGTAGTTTCCATCAGTTTATCATTAGATTCAAGAATTGACAAACCTAAATCTGATAACTGTTTGGTGATATCTTCAGTAAATTCAGATACAATAGATTCTTGAATAGATTCTTGAATAGAATCCTGTATGGAATCTTGAATGGAATCCTGAACAGAATCAATAGACTGACCTGACATAATTCTTGCCTCATTGGTCGGAATATCAGGAAGGTTGGAGTATCTTGATGATGTAGCTCTATGGTTAGAGTCATAACTAGGAGTAGGTGGGTAAGCCATGATGGTATGAAATGAATATCTCGATGGAGTCTTTTGTATTGGTTGTGGTTCAATCAGATCAGAAGAATTATTTTGGTTGACCCCAACGTCCGATTGATTTCTTCCTTGATTGTAGACAGGAGGTTTTCTCTTTCTTTGAATGATGATCTCTGGTTCTTCATATGGTGGTGCAACTTGTGAAGTTTTATGTTCAGGAAATTTAATAGGACTCCTTGATTGTGCGGTTTCTGGTGATGCAAATCTATAAGATGACCTCGTTGGAGATTGTAATTCACCATCACTTGTAAACAAATTCAAACCAGAAGTAGATGCTGGTAGCTTCTTTGTGGGTTTAGATAATTCAGCTGGTACATCTGGCAACTTTTTATGGATTTCACTCTTTGAAGGTTTGATGTTTGGAAATGCAAATTCTTTATTCAAATTATTATTCTGTCTCTTAGCAGCAGGACTTGGGTTCTTGATTTCCTCCTCTTGGTCTATTATTGGCGCTTTTGATATTATGAAATTAGATGAGTCTAATTTGGTAAGATCAGGAATAGTTATCTTATCGTTATCAATGGATTTCTTAACTGGGCTGTCACCGCTGGTAATGAAATCTTTTGAAAAACGTTTCTTTGATGGGCTTGAAGGAGCTGAAAAGTTTGATTCAAATGGTTCATAACCATGACCATTGAACACCAATGAAGAAGGTCTGCTCTTTCTTTTATTCAATGGCGATAATGTTGGTGGCAGGTTCAATTCTACTGGAACAGCAATTGGCCTATCATTCAAATTTGAGTTTGGCTTCAAAAACAACTTGTTTCGTTCAGGACTAGTGTTTAACAAATCCCTCATTGAATCAGCGACCGCTTCTTGCCTGCTCAGAGTTCTTCCTCTTCTATCACCATCAATTGATTTGATATTGTACATATCCCCACTTTCTGTAAGCTTTGAAGCAAAATGGTTCGCTTTTCTCTGGACAGGTTCATCAAGGGCGAGATCATTAGCATTTGTGTCCTCTTCCTCGTCCTCTCCATCAGTAATATTTATCCAGTGATCACCCTCATCTGAAAACTCATCGCTCAATTTTTCATTGTTTTCCTCATCTTCACTCTCTGAAGCAGCAGCAGAAGCAGGTAGGGAGAACCTCACCTGTGATGTGGAGCCAGTAATCTTTCTCTTAGATGGAGAACCTGTCTTGACCATTGAAGACTGCAACACTTGACCGTCAGCAGCAACATAAGTGTTTGATATCTGCGACTTGAAGATTTGGTCGGTAGCAATAGAGGTTGGCCTTCTTTTGTGGCCTCTGTATGACATTTTCTAGCTGAACGAACGGTTAAATTAACATGCACTTGGACAGGTGGTTGAAGTGAAAAATGCTGGATATATAAGGTGAAACGAATAGGCGTTATCCTAAATGTAAATGTTCCAAACTGTCTCAGAAGCAGCAGTTTAAGATAGATCCGGGATGTTCGATCCCTGAGAAAGCCCTGAAAATGATTGTTTGAAAGTAACAAAGAATGTAGTGGAATGTCAGGAATGGGTTTGTGAGCTGTTCCTAGGTGGCTCAATGGCAGAATGTCTCCTATTTGTGTGTTTCCTGGAGAGAATAAGGGATGCGAAAGTATAGTTTTCGACCTCGTACAAAACTAATCAGCTTTCGTCAGTGTTGTCTAATTTGTTGATCTGCATCTTTTTTTAAACCAACCTCCCTTTTTGTTTACTTTTTTCCCGATTCGGTTAATTACAGGAAACACAGGCTACAGCTCGCTTATTTGAACTTGCAGAAGTTGGAGAAGGCACCAAAACTGGGAACGTCTTCTTGACGATTTGATCGTTCCACGAGGAAGAGCACGATCCCAGTGTTTAAAGTAGTGCGACGAATGGCCATCTACAACTCTCAGAATTTCTGATCTCTGGTTAACTATACATATCCTACCTACAAGACAACGTTCTTAGCCAATTTGTTCTTGTACTCGGTAATGGAACCATCCCATCTGGTGGCTGTTTTGTCTTCAACAACAAAGATATCTTTGGCAATCTTGTCCAACAAACGGAAATCATGTGAAACGACACAGACACCACCATTAAAAGCGTTGATAGCATCAGCTAAGGAATCAATTGTTGGGATATCCAAACCATTGGTAGGTTCATCCAGCAATAATACATTTGGAGCTTCCAAGGCTAACAATGCGAAGACAACTCTTGAACGTTGACCTTCTGATAAGGTGGCCATTTGTGAGGTTTGTTGTTCACCAGTCAAACCGTAACGACCTAATTGGCCTCTCCAATATTGGAAATCTTGGGAGATATGTGGGAATTTATCACGGACGAATTCTAATGGAGTCTTGGAAAGATCTAATTGATCAGCAGAATGTTGGGAGTAGACACCAACTTTGATATGTGTATGTCTTGAAACACGACCTGATTGAGCTTGTAATTCACCAGTCATGATTTTCAATAAAGTGGATTTACCAACACCATTTGGCCCGACTAAAGCAACTCTTGAATCCATATCAACACCGAAGTTCAAATGTTCATATAAGTTGTTTTCTTTCTTACCATCATAGGCGAATGAGATATCATCGAAAGATAAGACTGGAGGTGGTAATTTTTCAACATCTGGGAATTTGAACGTAAAAACTCTATCTTCAACAACTTTTTCAACTAAACCATCAGCTTCCATCTTATCCAAGATTTTTTGTCTGGATTTAGCTTGTTTGACTAAATTAGCATAAGTACCTGCAGATGCAATGAATTTCTTGATATGTGCAATTTCTTCTTGTTGTTTGTTGTAAGATTTCATTTGATTGGTTTCCAATTCTTGTCTGGTCTTGACATAAGAATCGTAGTTACCACCGTACATGGTAATTTTCTTCATTCTCATATCAATCATGTTTGAACAGACACCGTTCAAGAAATCTTGGGAATGAGACACTAAGACCAAAGTACGGTCGAATCTCTTTAAATATTCTTCTAACCACACACAGGCTTCCAAATCCAAATGCGCAGTTGGGTCATCTAATAATAATAAGGTTGGTTTAACGAACAAAGCTTTGGCTAAAGCGACACGCATTTTCCAACCACCAGACATATCTTTGGTCTTTTTGTTGATAGTTTTTGAGTTGAAACCTAGACCGATTAAGATAACAGCAGCTCTTGACTCGAAAGTTGATGAATCCATACCATCAATTCTTTCGTATAAGGCATCCAAGACTGGAGATTCTGGACCATCTTCGACAATAACTCTTTCAACTTCATCTTCTAATCTTTTCAATTCAGCTTCAGCTTCACGAACAACATATTCTAAAGCACTGTACTCAGATGGTTCAGCTGGTTCATTTAATAAATAGATATCAATATTTTCTGGGACTGGGAATTCTCTGGCAGCAATGGCGTTCAATAGAGTAGATTTACCACAACCATTTTCACCTAACAAACCGTAACGACGACCATAATTCAATTCTAATTCGGAATCTTGGATCAAAACTTTACCATGGAATAATAATGAAACAGAAGATAATTTAATATCTCTTGAGGTTTTCAAAGATGCTAAGACACCGGTGGTGACACGGTCTGATAAACCATCTTTATCTTGTTGTAATTTTAATTTGGCAACTGCATCAGCGGTGTCTTCAACTGATTTGGTAGATTTGGTCTTTTTACCAGAAGCTGCTTTCTTAGCTTCTCTTTTAGCTTTTGATGCTGAAACGGCCATTGTTCAATGTACTTTGTTTTCTATGTGATGTATAATTCTAATCAAAGGACAAACTTCGGAAATATATGCGTGATATACGTAGATTGTACCAAGTTTAATTAAACAAAATAGGTAGCAGAAGTTGATGAGACTGGTTTACTACCTGAAAAAAAAAATTATTAAAAAAAAAACTTTTTCGACGGGTAACTCCACCAAAGTGTGTCCCAAACCGATGACTTAAGTAACTGATTAGATAAGAATTCGCGGAGTGTGTGGGTGTTATGTGGCTATTTATGTCATTATGGTTTCAACAGCTTCTCTAATTTTGATGTGTAATTGGCGAAGTATCCCTCTGCTTCTGGTACTGCTCCAATAAGGACATTGAGAGTGCTGTCTGAGGATACCACTTCGTTTGTTATCAATGGGCCACCAAAGTTATTTGGTTGGGAAAAGATGAATTGGTTAACATAAGTGGAATCTCGTCTTCCGAGATTGGAGATCTCTAACTTATTCAGTCTCTTTTCATGAACTTTTTCCATTAAGAATCTCTTGTGATCAATGTAGTCTAACATTCCTACCATTTCTGCACGATCACGTTGTTCTTCCTGGCCCAATTTAGAGTTAATCCGTCTGGCGTAATCCCAATCAATTTTAGCTGATGATAAACCCAAATTAAACTCAGAAACACAGAGCCCGTAAGATCTTTCATACTTCTTGTCAATGAGCTTTCTAAGATTGATTGGAATGGCCATTCGAGCATCTGGGCTATCAAGGGCCTGAATATTGTAGAATGTCAATAACGCAGTGAATGTTATTCTTTCACGTTTCAAGATTGTTCTCAATGCTTTAAACTGGTCCTGATCCAATTGGATCAAATACTTCAACGTATGAAATGATGATTTTCTCTTATCAGGTCCAGGTGGTGGCTCATTGAAGCTGCCGATGTATCCCCAAAAGAGTAGCTTAGCAATATTCCAGTACGATGGGGTGAAAAGGTTGCCGACTTCTAATTTAACATCCGGAGTGATAGTTCCCTCATTCAATAATGTACTCAGATCTTCAATAGCAAAAGCACCAGTATTTCCATCCATTAGAGTGTGATCACATAATATGAAAACCCATTGATCTTTGAACACAAACTTACATAATAGTTCAGTTATGGAATCGGTCTCAAACGTGGTATCGTGTAATTCATCAACTAATGTAATGATGTCAACGTCACGTTCAACAAACTGGACAACAGAGTTGATATCATAGTTCACCTCTACTGGCTCAGCATCGACAACATTTAATCGTAAAACCTTTCTGTGGTCAATTAGTATCTTTACTGCTGATAAGATTTCATCCTTTTCGAAGTTCTTCTTCAGTTCTCCACCAACAATGAAACACGAATAGGCTTTGAGCTTGTTTCTTGCATAGAAATATTTCTCAATATTGTGCAGCATCTTCACAGTATATATCTTCTAGTAACTCTATTATGAAAGACTGTCAGATTGGGATTTGTAATAGATATAGGAGAAGCTAAATTTCACGGTATTAAGCGGATTTAGCCAGGCATAAGGCTCGAAAAGTAAACAAACGCACGCAAACAAATTCTCTTTTTCTGTAGAACCACCCTGAACAGGGGATATATCGTAATGGGGAAAGCTACAGGAGGCGATCAGCTACTCAAGAAGAGGCGTGTAATCAAGTCATGCCAGTTTTGCAGGTCCAAAAAGCTCAAAGTACGTATTACAAGGCGGACTTGAGTCTAAAAATTAATTCACCAGGTACAGCTATTAACTATTTGAACCAGTGTGAGAAACAGGAGCCGGCTTGTTCGACGTGCTCGAAGCTCGGACTCCAGTGTACCTATTATAATACGCCTCACGTGAAAGATTCATATACTATTGACCAGCAGATCATAGAACTGGCACATCAGATCGAAGTACTAAAGAAAGAAAAGACAAAGGCAAGTGATGAAAGCTCACCTATCGAAGAAGAGCCCAAGAAGCAGCTGATAGAATTTAGACGTCCCCTATCATTGTTCTCATTGTTCCAGAAAGACATTTATTTGACATGTTTGATTAGAAATACTAGAGGTAATAGCATCCCATCCAAAATCACCCAAGAGTTTGAAAGAGAAAAGAGGCAAAGCGCCACTATTGATTTGGTCCACAAGAAATCACATCTATATGATCTTATAAGGCCGCACTTACTGAACAAGGATCTGAGACTGCTTGTGGTGCACTTCTTTGAAACAGAATTATACATCAACAACCCATTCATCATCAAACAAAACTTCATATCCATTCTGAATTCATTACTCCCAAATGGTGAGCTTCCACAACTCATCGCAGATCCATCATCTTACTTATTCCTTGGTCAGCTTTTGATAATCATGAGAATTTCTGCCATATCACTCTATAATTGTGGATACCCGGAAATGCATCAAAGTTATACTGTCCCACCAGAAGTTGCGGACGTAGCAAGACTATGTCTTGATGAAGTCAGAAAACCACTACATGTTTCAACCCTAGAATATCTCCAGCTATCATTGCTACTTGAGTATTATAACCTATATGCTCCTGAATCTGTTGCCTCAATTGATGATATGATTTCATTAGATATCAATAGATTGGTGAGAATCACTTCAATCTCAGGATATAACACAATCGATATCACTCAAGGTGATAAGACACAACGTGATAAGGTTTCTAATTCTAAGGGGTTTATTTGGATGAAGTTGATTGATTTGGACTATATTAAGTTCTTGAATGATGGGACTCCATTGTCTATAAATGAGGATTACTATTCGACGAAACTACCAACTATTAGAAAGAACGGAAATAATTCAGATGAGAATATAATCAGTATCAAGGCCATAAAGGAGAGAATGGAGGTGTTTGAGTTGGTCAAGCCTTTTTCTGGTTTGTTGAACTCCGTAAAGCTGAGGCCTGATATTTCTACTTTAGAAACTAATCTTGATAAAATTGTTGACTATATCACAGTGAATAACCTAGACTCACTACTACGGACGAAATCAGATACTGTCGAGGATCGAGCATGGAAAACTGTACAATTTGTTAATTTGATAGATTTAGCCTCATTGAACTTCATGATATCATTGCATATTCTATTATCAGCTACACTTGGACCAGATATTCATGAGAGAATGCTAATAAAGGCCATGAAAAGTTTGAATATCATGTTAAGTTTAACATATTTCCTAGATTCATCACGTCATCATCTATATGATTTACAATCACAGTTCGGTTTTAACTTCCATTTAATTCCAAAGATCCTACAGACATTACATCGGGCCTTCCAATTTCAGTTATCTGTGCTGATAAGGTCTCATTATCACGGCTCCCATATTTCTCTTCAGTCAAGATCTAACCTAGAGAAACTACAGAGTGTATCAAATACTAACATCAAGGTCCTGCTAGTTAATTTCAGAAGAAGCTCAAGGTTTAATATCTACTGCAAGAGATTACACATGATGCATTCGTTCATGACCATCAAGAACTTCGGTGTATCATTTGAGAAGATCACATCTCCAAACCTTTTGAGTTTTTTAGAATCTTCCAGCATTGAACTAGATGATGAAAGACTTGATAAGATGCATCAAATTTGTCAAGATTCACTAATGCAGTTGAGTGGCGATGAGGAAGTGTTGAGTACCAGCTCTTTCAGTGCACCAGATAATGATTTAGAGGACTTTTTTGCTGAGAATGGGTTGGATTCTTCCACAATTGATCAATTGGAGCAGTTTTTGGAGAAACAGACATTTTTAGTGTAGGCTTAGGTCAAACACTACATGTAGTACTATAATGACTGATGCCACATGGAAGAAATGTAGTTCTTAAGCAGTCATGCCTGAATGATCGAATTATCACTGTAACTCGAGTCTCGACCAGCAACGGGAAAGTGACTACCATGGTTCCTGGTACTATGTTATTGCCATGGTTATCACTTCCGGTGTACCCTGGGGAATTCCGACCAAAACGTTATTGTTATTGTTTTGAAAATTCACAACAATCACCAAACGAACATGCCATGAATGACCAACGACTCACTTGCTATGTCGGATTCCTCGAAATATAAGCCAAAGAGAAGAAGAGTCGTGTACTCCTGTGAAAACTGTCGTTCGAGGAAGCTCAAGTGTGACAGAGAACGCCCATCATGTTCAACATGTACCAAACAAGGTATCAATTGTGAATATGTCATATCCTCCAACTCGAATGATCACTCCATTGATGTGCAGATAGAGATGCTCAAGACTAAGATAACCGACCTAGAACAGAAGAGGGTGGCCATGGGTGTCTTTGGAAAAACGGCCACTGTAGTTAACATGTCGCATGTGCTTTCTTTTCCCAGCTTGGTCACAAGAAATATTTATTTGAATGCTTTTAGAGTTGATAATGGTGGACGTAACGGCTCCAAAGTTCCAAGCCGTATTGAAGAGCAGTTTGAGAAGGATAAAAGACATGTTTCTGATTTGGAATTGATGAAACACGGCTTAAGAATGAATAACAATACTGTCACGGAACTTATTAGAGGTTATCTTACTGATAGGGCTTCGTTGTGGGAGTTGATCAATCATTTTTTTAATTCAGAGCTATACATGAACTTTTCTTTCATTGATAGAAACTTTTTTTATCTGAGAGTTACTGAATTCCTTCATAAAATTGATACAAAAGAGTCCGTTTCAAAACCCGAATGCATATTATCAGGTATGATTATGGCCATTATCAGGATTTCATATATGTCACTCTACAATTGTGGCTATAAGACAACAGAAAATCATGCTATTGGACCGGATGGATTGACACTGGCTATTTTATGTCTTGATGAAGGAGTAACGCCGCTTGTCCATGAAACTAGTGAAACTATGAATCTGATGATTCTGATTTACTTCTGCCAGAGGTTCTCAACAGAGGCAATGGGTCCAATAACACTCAGAGAAAGACTTGGACAAAGTGATCTTTATCAAATTTTTACTGCGTATGAGTTGAATTTTGATCCGGAAACTGATAGTATTGAAGCTGATTTGAGAAGAAGACTATGGTATCAATATCTGGAGGTTCAAAGAGTTGAATTCATCTACAGCAATAGACCTATTCAAGTGGATCCAGTGAAATATACCACCAAATTACCAACTGTTCTGGAAGTCGCTACTGATGAAGATGTCATAAATCAGATGTACCACGAGCGTTTCAAAATTCAAGATGTACTTGAAGAACTCTCTAAGATGGTCAACAATGTTAGAACCCCGTGCACTTTAGAAGCTTTTGAGGCATATGTTGAAAAAATTAGAGATACTAATGCTACCCTTGATGAGATATTGGCTTTGGACTCAAGTACCAAGCAGAACAGATGGAAGAAGTCTATTAAGTTTTTGAACTACCTGGACTTGAGCTGTGTGGAGTATATGCTCGGGGTCAATTTGTTTCTTCATGCTGAGTCAGACAATGCAAATGAAAAGAAAGTGGATGGCTTACTGCAATTTGTGGCACAAAATGTCTCCCAGAATATAAGGTTGGTTTATTTCCTTGACTCACAACAGCAACATTTCTATAATTTACATGAGCATTTTGGCTATAATATTGAGTTCATTCCAAGGATCCTTCAAACATTACACAGATGCCTACAATTCCACTTGACGTTGTTGACGAAGTTGTCGCTCCTAGAAAATGGAATTACTTCACCATCTTATGCTCAAGAAGTCAAGAGCGTTTTGTTCCAAAATGTCAAAGTCATTGTTTCCAGTTGGGGTAGAGTTTCAGATAGATACATATATGCTAAGAGAATCTATATGATCATTTCCTATTTGATACTTCAAATGTTTGGTTCAGATTTCAAACTGCTACCAGATTACGGGAAATTACGTTCTGGTCCGATGTTCCCATTGAATGAATCCACATGCAAGACGTTGCTCAAGAACATGACCGAATTAACGGGTGATAGAGATATTACAGAAGATCCATACAAAGAACCATTGGCCAATTATTTCGGTGAAGTTTTCAATAATGATGAAGTTGAACCACTGGGAATTGATCTTTCTGCAATTGAGAACCTTGAAAAGTTCCTAAACAACCAGAGTTTCCTAAATGGTGAAATCTAACGTGAATAAGATGCCTTCAGATGCCTATTGTAGAAGTTGAATCCCCTTATCCCGTACGGCTACATAAACACAAAATTGACATGCGCTCAAAACAATCAAGCTTGAATCCGTCTCATTATCCAGTTCAGGACTCATAATGTTAGCAGATACCGTACACTCGCAGCTGATGAAGAGAAAAGGAATTGTCCGTTCTTGTGACTTGTGTCGCAGAAGAACGCCCAAAGCAAGTAAACAACTACAGAAATGTTCTGAGCATGGGTGAAGGTACTAACAATTACATCCAGTCTGATAGAAGCCGTCCCAAATGTTCATTCTGTGTGGCACAGGAACTTGAATGTGACTATATGCCCAGCTTAAAACTACCCACCAGGCGGGCAAGCTGCCAAATGCTGAAAAAAGAGAAAGTTTGGAGTGTCAAAAAGATGAGAAATGCGTTACAGTAGATATTCTGGGGGAGAGTTCAATTTCTCAAGCATGATCATTAATAAAAACAGGTATTTGAAAGTTTCCTGTGAAAGAAAGCACTCTCTCAACTGATGCGAAAGAACAGGTGTTAGAGTCCACGTTCCTGGTATTGAGTTGATGAAACATGATTTGACGAAGAAAGGATCAAAGGTCACGGATCTCATTAGACCCTACATTAGGAATCAAGAGAATATCCTTCGGTAGCCCATTTTTTTAATACTGAGCTATTCTATCACTTTTTATTCATTAATAAGAGCTCTATTTATGCCAGTCTTCGGACACAGTACTCAACTACTAGATCTGACAGACCAGGTAAATCAGATGATCCATCAAAATTATCAGTTGAATGCATAAAACAGTTGTCAAAAGAATCATTTAGTTCTGGCTCTCAATGCGATCTTGAGCACATTGAAAACATTTCAAATTAGTCAGAGGTCAACTAATTCCTCTCCAGATGAAACGTTCATGAAGAAGTTTGGAGGCATTCTTGGACTCTCAAGAATTTACGACTTAGAAATGACACCTATAAAGTAGCTAACCAACCAGAAATGTCAGAAACCATCTCGTTACTAACTTGATGTTTCACAGGATATTTGATTGCTTGAATGTCCGTATCGTCAAATCTGAGATCCTTTCGTTGTTTAACAGTAGTTTCATGTTTCTCCAAGAATGGCAATGAGTATTTGAGCAAAACGATATCATCAAGTTCACCAAACAAAGCCAAAGTCTTGACTCCAGGAAGAGGATACCTTGTAAAGATGTTCTGATCATCCTTTGAAGATTTATTGAACAACGGCTCCGGGTACTTACTAACGTCAATCTTGTCCTTGTAGTTATCATATCCGTGCTCATACAACTTCGTAGCATTGAATGGATGCATTCTGTTTAATAATAACGAAGTTAAATCAAAACATCCAACAATTGGCACCGCAGCATCTAACGAGTAAGGGTATAAACTAGCATATCTAATAGTGGAATGACCACCTAATGAAACACCAGATACGATCTTTGTGACTTTATAGCTTTCGATCTGTGGGTAATACGCAGGTAGGTAGTCGATGATCACTTTCAACTCAGCAACCCCGCCATCAATGAGAGACAGCATGTCATGGCCATGATACTTATTACCTTCTGACCAATCAGCGTTTCTCTGCTTGTCAACGAGTCTGCAGCCATGGTTCTTGAAATCAAAAGTGAAGATGATCAATGGATCTTCGCCTCTGTACTCGTGGAGGATATTGGTGATGAGTGGTCTCAGGTATTCTGCATTCTGGCATCTTCCATGCAGTAAGAACATGAGTTTCAAACCACCGTTATCTCCTGGAGTTTGGAGCAAATCGACATGTTCTTTCTGGTGGTATGAGTATACGCTAAGCCCTGATATCAGGTGGTCCTTCTTTACTATGGAGTCGGTGGCTGGCTTGAATTCGATAGACATTTTAATCTGAGTTGTTCTGTGTGTGTTTGTGAAGAATCAGTACACCAAATTTAAGCTTTTGCCCGGTAATTTCTGAAATCTGATAGGAAAAACTGCAGAGAAGCTCAGTCAAGTTTCACGATTATTTCGTAAGAAACGAGTGTGAGAAACGGTACATATCGAACGAGTGGCTCGTAAGTACTAACGCTGCTACATTGCTGCTCTCTGATTGGTCTATATGGGATTAATTTAATGAATATAGGGGCCACGGCCGGTGACTCACATGTACTGTCTAGGAATAGCATAGTCCCATGTCTTGTTGAAGACCTCTTCCTCATTCTCAAGGGCTCTTAAATTGACCTTCAAGATGAAGTTGTCTTTGTCAGCAGTCAAAGAGGATTCACTTTCTAGTTTGATTCCCCAGTTGTCTTCCTCTCTACCCATGTCGTAAGTCCACCAGTTGATATTGGAGGCACTTAATGGATCATTGGCCTTGACTTTGAATTCGTTCTTATTCCATGAGCCATGGTAAATTCCAGACAATTCTTCATATTTTGGTAATTTGACAATACCTGATTCTTGAACATCTGTTAAGGTCCACTCATTTCGTGAATAATCATAAGAGACGTTTTTGATTCTATCATGTGGTTTAACAACCTCAGTCTCAACACCTTGCATGATGGTGGCTTGTTCAAAGGCTGGTGATTCAACAACTTGTGTCTCATTGACTAATGGTAATTTGATTTCACCTTTGAATAATTTCAAGGTTGGGATTTCTGGTGTTGGCCAGTTTTGAGGCCAGTCAGCAGCAGATAGGGCAACTCTTAATTTATGACCTTTCTTTAATGAAATACCTAAAACATCTAATTTGATATCAACATCATATTTCTTACCAGGCTCCAAATATTCTGGGAATTCATCTGAGTCTCTATGAGTTAGATTCAATTGACCCCATGAAATCAAGACATGTTCACCGTTATCTGGGTAGACATCAACCAATTTAGCAGAAACATTAGCTAATTTGTGATCAGATGATAAAGTCAGACTCAAGGTTGGTTCACCTAATAAGTTCACTTCTTCTTGGAAAGCTTCAGAGTCAAAGGTTAAACATTTAGCATCTTCTAATCTTTGATCACCTGGGAAATCACCTTTGAAACCGAATGGACAATAAGTACCTCTGAATGAACCATGAGATAAGATACCAGAAAATTCATAATCGATATCTGATTGAGACTTGGATAGTTTGTTGTCTGATGATAAGAAGAATGAAGTTGATTTCTTGTCTCTTGGGTCGTTTAATGAAACCCATTTACCTTCTCTGTAAGTATAAGAATCTTCAATACCGCTTGGATCTTGGACGTATGCGGTTAATTTAGGTAATTTGAAATCCTTGTCTTCAAAGTTTTCAGGGTCTAAATATTTCTTAAACCATTTCAACGATAATTGTTGATAGCCAATCTTTGGAGCAGGCTCGGCCATTTCTGGATATTCATGAACCCAAGGACCAACTAACCCAGCTGTTTCTGGATGTGGTAAATTCTCAACAATTCTGAAAACAGGTGAAGTATATCCATCTCTCCAACCACCAATAGCTAAAACTGGGATATCAACTTTAGAATAATCTTCATTAATTGAACCATGTTTCCAATATTGATCTCTAGTTTGATGTTCAATCCAATTCTTAACCATTGGTTCAGCGTTCAATCTTCCTAACCAATTAGCCTTCCAAGAATCACCAACAACTCTTGGATCTTGTGGTCTCGGACCATAAACACCCATTGTTGAACCCCACCATAACATATCTGTGGCCAATAAACAACCACCACGATAATGGACATCATCAGTGTATCTATCATCCGTAGACATTAAAGTAATTATTGTTTTCAGAGCTGGATGTTGTCTAGCAGCAACTTGTAAACCATTGAACCCACCCCATGATTTACCAAACATAGCAATATTACCATTAGACCATTTTTGACTAGTGATCCAATCGAAACAATCAAGAGCATCATCTTGTTCGATCTTCAAGTATTCATCGACTAAGACACCATCTGAAGCTGAAGAACCTCTCATATCGATTCTAATGGAAGCTAATCCATTACCAGCATACCAACTATGTCTGATTTGATCTCTTTGAACAGTGACATCAGTTCTGTAAGGAATGTATTCGATCAAAGTGCCGACTTTCAAGCCTTCTTCCCAAGCCTTTTTAGGGATCCACATATGAGCTTGTAATTGTGCACCATCTTTCATTGGGATTCTTAGATTTTGTAACTTGACGACCTCATGGTCTAAAGAAGACTGGTCCAGGACCTGAGTGATGGCCCTTATGTTGGTGTTTCTAACGTTGAAGGCCATTGTAGCAAATAACACGGATGTATGGTTCAATGGGAAAGTAAAAGGTTGAAATCAAACAATTGAAATCCATGTACTTTCAACCCATGCTCATCGCAATCAAACACCAAAAGCCGATGGAGAGTCCTGACATATAGCGATTGGCAGAGCACACGAAAAAGAGGCGGATATGTCCATATCGAAACGCCCGCAGAAGCAGCAGTGCTTAGCGAGTGCTAGTGGTCCTACCAGATTATGCTCGCAACGGTTATCCGCTTTGCAGCGTAAAGAAGAAACTCTTAAGCGAACCCGCTCTCTCTCTTATCCTGGCCGATGCTTTTTTTTTCCTGAAATGTCCGCTTCAAAGTCTCCACTCTCCAGCATTTAGCATGGAGGGTCCAGACCCCAGGAACCAGATAAACTCGCTATCAGGTCGCAGAGATAGCGGGATACGTTCACTGCGACTCCGGTCTAATCGGCAATCTGATTGACCCACCTAGGGCGTAGCACCAAAACTCTGCCCTAAAAACTTCAACACTCGAGCCCATACCGAAGTTGCACTCAGTGGATCGCCATGTTCCCAGTCGTCAGCATGCGTTCTAAACTTCGCGATATAAGAGCCAGGGCCAGCGATCATACTCTGAAATCTGGATGTTGTTGTCCACTATTAGTATTAGCCCTCTAGTAGCTGTCAACTGTGACTCAGTTCGAGATATTGCAGGCACTCGACAAACCTCACTACTGAGTTACTAACTAGTGTTCCAACAGTTAGATTGTCTATGGAAATCGTAGCTGGATCAAGGTTTTTCGCTATCTTGTGGTCCACTAATCCGTTCCAACCGGATGTACAAGGAAAGAGATTATATGCGACTCTAGCTTGTTACCCGTATCTCTCATGTTAATTGTACTTCTGTGAGATGAGGTATTCCAACAAGGACCAAGTAACGGCGGTGAAATTTGCATGGGCTAATCTGACCTCTATCATGAACAGATCCATAGCAGGCACCGCATAGCGAGCAACTGGAGTGTGCTCCAACTTCCCCTTCTTTACGCCCATATCTGCCCATCCTGAGTTCAACGACTCTGAACAGTCTCTGACGCCTGGATTCTCGATTTGTGTCCGAATCTGAAATATTCCTGAAATATTCCAACAGTCTTTACGAAAGATTCATGCAGGTTGCCCTATCGGGAAATATGATACATGAGCTTTCAGTTGATAGTAAAAACAAGTAATGACTGGCAGATGAGCTAGGAAATTTATATATAAACAGTAGATCTTGATTCTTCAAATCAAAATATCATCTTATTGTTTCATTCCCATCAAGCTAAGTTCATATTCCAGCTATCCAATATGACTACACTCGAAAAACGCAGCACACATGACGAGAAGGACGTCGTCATCACCGGCTCAGACAGAGAGAGTGGCTCTTTAGAGTCTCAAACCGTCAAAGGTGGTCTCTTGACCGAAGATATGACTGAAATGGAATCCAGAGATACTGCCTTATCCAAAAAGATCCATTTAATTAACAACGCTATTGATGAAATTGGTTTCACCTGGCACCACGCAAAACTTTTCTGTATCGCTGGTTTTGGTTATTCTATTGATTCCCAGATGGAGATGATTCAATCTGCAGTTAAAGTCTATGTCGATTATCAGATGTGGGGAACTGGTTTCCCTCTTTCAAATGAAATCTTCTACGCTGGTTTGATTTGTGGTTCTGTTTTCTTTGGTCTAGGTGCTGATATGATTGGTAGAAAAATTGTTTTCAACAGTTCTATCTTATTGACTTCTATCTTTGGTTTCATTACTGGTGGTATGGATAGTTACGCTACTTACTGTATCTTCATGTTCTTGTCTGCCTTCAGTGCCGGTGGTAACATCGCTACCGATGTCTCAGTCTTTTTAGAATACTTACCATCCAAATATCAATATCTAAACACAACTATGGCTTTGTTCTGGGGTGTTGGTCAAACTATTGCTGCCTTGATCTCATGGGCTTTCATTCCAAACAACTCATGTGAAGGACCAGACAACTGTCCATCCCACTTAAATAGAGGTTGGAGATACTGTTGGTACGTTAACTCAGGTATTTGTTTGTTTGCAGCATTGGTTAGATTGTTCGTCTTGAAACTAGATGAAACTCCAAAGTTCTTGGTCACTGTTGGTAAAGATGCTGAAGCTGTTGAAGTTTTAAGCAAAATTGCTAAAAAATACAATCGTCCTTTGTCTTTAACTTATGAAGACTTAGAAGCTTGTGGTGAAATCAACCAAGATTACTTTGATGCTTCAAAAGATTCCAGTCTCACAGCCTTATGGATTTCAATCAGAGCCAGTTTATCAATCTTATTCCAAAACAAATTGGTTGCTAAATCCACTACTATGGTCTTCATCTCTTGGGCTTTTGTTGGTCTTTCATATTCTGTTTTCTATAACTTCTTATACATCTTCATTGCATCCCATGGTGGTGATACTGGTTCTACAACATACTTGGTCTACAGAAATGCCACCATTGCTAACTTTGTTGGTATCTTTGGTCCAATCTTTGCTGGTTTCTTCATTTTGATCAAATTTACTGCATTTGGTAAACTATGGGTTGTTGGTAGAAGAGGAACTCTAGCCATGGGTGCCATTTCAACCATGGCCATCTTATTTGGTTACACCACCGTCAGAACCCCAGCTGGTGATGCAGGTTTCGGTGCTGCTACTTATTTCTTCTTCAACGTCTATTATGGTACTTTGTACGCTTATACCCCCGAAACATTCCCAACAAAGGCAAGAGGTACTGGTGTTGGTATGGCATTAGTCGTTGCTAGAGTCTTTGGGGCGCTCTCCCCAGTTGTCTACTACTTTGGTGCTAAGACTGCTTCCGCAGTCCCAATTTGGGTTTGTGGTGCTGTCATTGGTTCATTGGCCATTGTGTCACTATTATTGCCATTTGAGCCATCCATCAAGAGAGCTGTTTAGATCCCTCTCTCCGGAACTCTCAGGTCGGGTTCCCTTTTACTATATTCGTGATTGTTTATTCTCAGTGCAAGATTTAATTTTTTAATAAACTGGAAGCCCTTGTAGATAAGTGACTCTCTTTCAACCCGCGTGGTGTGATTACTCTACAGGAACAAATAGATCGTTGTACAATCCTAGAATGTAGCCCCAAAGATCAACTGCAAAGACATCTAGCAAAGGCTTGTATTGATGTAACTATAAACTCAGTGGACGATCAACATTACTTGCTAACTTGTCATATATACCAAAATCCTGGAACTTCAGTGACATTTATGCATAACCTGTGTCATTAGAAATAACAAGTGTCAGGTAAAAATTATACACGAATCATGGGGTCGCAGGCTGATATAAGGTATGCCCTAGCAACAGGCCCTAATTCCGCAAGTGCGACAGTCAACTAGATCAGGAATCAGTACCGAGAGACACCTTAGTTGTTGTGCAATATTTGCCCAATCAGTGTGTAGTATGTACTGTACAGCCAATCCTGCATCAGTTTCTTGACACTTCCACAATTATCATTTCGCCTTTCAATTTTGATGATCAAAAAATATCTGCGCGATTGCATAATTTGAAACGGTTTGCGGAGTTGTCCGTACTAGGATCCAATAAGGCAAAAGAAAAATTGGATATGGGCCATGAAGATGGTTGTATGAAACGATTGAGAAGTGTGCAATTCCACATTCTGACATTCACAATTTCAAGGCCGTGTGCCGGTATGAAATCTGGTTCCTTAGTCGTATATATATATGTTAAGAGACCGTGCACAGGTGTGGCAGGGCGCAGTACTGGAGGCAGCCATAACTTATGTGTAGAAATGGCAACTGTGGAATTAGATTCGAGTCTAAATTTTTGCTATTGTTGCAACGCGAGAAGTGAAGAAACAGATAATGGTATGAGCTATTTACTGTTAAAACTTAGGAGGTCACCAAAAGCTCCTTAATTGACAATTGGAGAGATAAACGTTTGCATACGGACTACCTTCAATGGAGCATGTTCCATCATCATGAGCTGAATTGATTGGTAATATTTCGTACACAAAGTTCTCACTCGGAATGTATCAGTCAATTTTAGGCTACAATCGCGCTTTGATGAGCCTGGAAAGCTGTCTTCAGTGAGCTGAAACCTTAAACTTGTTTCAAGTCTAATTAAAGTTCAACAATGAAACAGTTCTGCAGATCAAATCGCGAATTAATGGTAGCATTGGTAAATAATAAATTGTTACAGAAGTCTCAAAGCCACTCAAAGTTGTGCGAATGAACTCCGAATGGACTTTTGTTCCAATTGCAAATTGGTTTCACTGACTTTCATCCCAATTACACTCCAGCCGTGAAGTTTTACAGTTTCACTTAGATTATCACTCAGCGTGGTTTGACAGGGCTCAGCTAAAGGTTACTACAATTTTCTGTCAATTCCTTAGAGTATTGAACTGTCCTCATGAAAAACCTTTCAATACCTATGCCATCTACTGGTGATCAAGCTACTTCGTTGACAATTTCCCATCAAGAGACACAAAAAATCCTTCGAATTGAAGAGAACTATGCGGGGTCTGCCTATTATCGCAATGAACTTGTCTTGACTCCCCACAGTGTCGATGATAACATATTTTGAGATATCATAATCCAGGAAGAGCTGTATCTGTGTCAAGATGATACCATACAATCTTGATATTAGCTGGACAGAAGTCTCTAACTTGTATATTATCTCTTGATCAATGAGGTTATCGATTGAGAGGTATGATTAAGCTAAGAGGTTCCGCTACTTTCCACATAAAACATTGATGGCATCTACTCGACATTTTCAAGTACCTCTCGATTAGATATGATCAATATAAACATTTCGAAATAAATACCCCTAACTACTAATCGAAAAAAACATCAAAATAATTTGATCCCAACGGTGGCAAGTCACATTATTTTGAAAGGGAAACTTGATGTTTTTGGAGTCTCTTGAGGTGATTTCAAGGCTGAATTACACTAAATAGATACATGCATACTGAGTGTATGCTACATTGAAACTTACTACAGGTCAGAAACTTCTTTTCGGCCGGCTTACTTGAGTTTACCGAATTTTTGTTATTTTCGACCATGGCGAAATATAGCTCCGATAATCAAAGTTCCTGAGACTAGTGTAAACAGTGAAAATGTTCTAATCGCCGAATTGTAACTGAGCCCTATTTGATGTATGTTGAGGTAACATAACCAGGCGTTTGTAGTGAATTAGGGTCATACTGCATTTGTAAAATTTGAATGGAATTTTGGGATAGCTGGTGACTCGCACCGGAAGATTAAATATCCGGGAAGAAACGAGTCTACCGAACTTTTGAGGTACTAGGATGAGAAAGATTATTAATGATCAGAAGAGTTCGAGTTCGCTACATCATAAATCAAAATTGCACTTCATCTCAATTCATAAAAAATACAAGTCAAAAAATCAACATAAAAGTTCAAAAGCATAAACACATTAGATATTTCATTAGACAAGGTTTAATCCAATTTAATTCTAACGGTTTTAACTTGAGTATAACTGTCCAAGGCCTCTGTACCCATTTCTCTACCAATACCAGATTGTTTGTAACCACCGAATGGAGTTTGTGGATCGAAATCATTGTAAGTGTTAACCCAAACAGTACCAGCTTCTAATCTCTTTGAGACTTCTAAAGCAGTCTTCAATGAAGTTGTGTGGATACCAGCAGCTAAACCATACTCAGAATCGTTAGCTAAAGAAATGATTTCATCAACCGTTTTGAATTTAGTGACAGTGACAACAGGACCAAAGATTTCTTCTTTAACAATCTTGTGGTCTTCTTTGACATCAGCGAAGATGGTTGGTTGGACAAAGAAACCCTTGTCACCATGTCTTTTACCACCAGTGATAATTCTAGCACCTTCAGCTTTACCATGTTCAACATATGATAAAATTTTGTCTAATTGCATTTGAGAAGTCTGTGGACCTTGGAAAGTATCTTCATCGAATGGGTTACCAACTTTAACTTTTTCAGTGGCAGTCTTCAAATGATCCAAGAATACTTCATAGATATCTTCTTGAACGTATAATCTTGAACCTGCACAACAGACTTCACCAGAGTTAAAGAAGATACCGACTAAGACATTTTGGATGGTCTTGTCAATTTCAGCATCGTTGAAGATAATGTTTGGAGATTTACCACCTAATTCTAAAGTGATTTTCTTCAAGTTAGATTCAGCAGCAGCTTTCATGATGTAACGACCAGTGGTAGTTGAACCAGTGAAGGCAACCTTCTTGATCTTTGGATGTCTGGCAATGGCATCACCTGCAGTCTTACCAAAACCTGAGACAACGTTCAAAACACCTGCTGGAATACCGGCTTCCTTAACGTATTTAGCAACGTATAATGCAGATAATGGAGTAGATTCCGCAGTTTTCAAGACAACAGTGTTACCAGTAGCTAAAGCTGGACCAATTTTCCAAGACCACATTAATAATGGGAAATTCCATGGGATGATTTGACCAACAACACCAATTGGTTCTCTTAAAGTGTAGCCGAAGTATGAGGATGAAGAATCAATGGTTCTACCATCGACCTTGTCAGCCCAACCAGCAACTGATCTCAAGTAAGCAACTGATAAACCAACGTCACCACGAGCAGAGTTGATGGCCTTACCGTTATCTAATGATTCAATGGAGGCAATGACTTCAGCATCTTTTTCAATCAAGTCAGCTAATTTGTTGATCGCTAAAGTACGTTTAGCTGGGTGGATGGTTGACCAGGAACCATTGGTGAAAGCCTTGGTGGCAGCTTCGACAGCGACATCCACATCTTCTTTGAAACCTTCAGAGATTTTCAAGATCTCTTCTTCAGTTGCAGGGTTGATGACTTCGAAGGATTTACCAGAGATGGAAGGAACGTATTCATTGTTGATGAACAAACCGGTTGGTTGTTCGTATGAAAGACCGTTTGGTAATTTGATTGTAACAGTTTCTGGGAGTTTGCTCATTGCAAAAAATATGGATAAGAGTTGTTGTTCTAGGGGACAATCGAGAAGAGCACAGGACTGAATCAGGATGGGCCTGCCATTTATATAGTCTGGGGTTGGCGTCCGGGGCATTGGAGCAAGTAATGATGTCCCGACCCCACAGAGCAGTTCTGTTGGAGAAGCGGCCAATCCGCAGGCGCGGTCCGCCTGGTTCCACCTGGGACCCGACTGTTTCTGGGCAGGACTCCTCCAGCTAGGCGAAGGGCTCCGGGCCCGTGCTTTTGATAGTCCTGGCCACTTTGGGAAAACAGCTTCTCGCAATTTCCCCACATGCACCTAACCCCAGGGTGTGCTTAAGGCCGTAGAGAGGCAACAGTTGCCACCAAAAGGAAACGACATGGCACTAGTTAGTAGTCACTAATACGCTGTTCCCACGCACTCACTTGCACCAATTGTTTGTGTCAAGTTCCAACTCCACCCTTTCAGCCGTTCATACCCGGACTCCTAACGGGATTTGAAAAAGCCAACAATAATTATGGGAAAACCAATGACCACTGACCACTCAAGCTTTGATCATCAGCTTTTAAAAATGTCATGATCTGTTGTAATAACACGCACCACTTGTATTACTAAGACGGGATCCTCAGGTGCGTTGACACATAGAACCTTAAATCTTACAAATGGTATTTACAACAACTTTCACTTGCATTATACACTTGCATTTGGTTGTGTGTCTCACATAATCACTTCACTGCTAAGACGTCAAATCCTTCTCCTTCATGTGATTTTCTGATGACTTCTTCCAACGTCTCATGGTCGAATCTGGTTATGAAAAGACCATTGATCTCCTCGATGGTGCGGATTGTAGTGATGTTGATCTTGACTTTGGTCTGTAGTTTCTCAACAAGCTTATCTGAGATGGCCCTTTCTTCTTCACTGGTTTCATTCACAAGCATCTTGACTTCGGATAATGATGGGTTATTTGTGACGAATAATGAGATCAAGAAAACAATCAAATTATTGGAACTCATATGGGTTGAGAATTGGAATGACAATGCATTGATCTTAGATTCTGATGTCTTCAATAAGATACCGAACTCAGGTAAGATTTCACTCCTTGCGTAATTCTGAATCAACTGTAAATCTAAATCTTCTTTATTTATAGCAAAGATCATTAATTCGTTCTCGTTGGACGCACATTCTAAGTATGTAGTGAACCTATCTTCACCAACGTAATACTTCAAATCACCAACATATGGAACTTCATTGAAATAGAAGAACTTCTTCAATAATTCTAATTGAATATGATGTTTCAATTCATTCTCATCATTTAGGTTGGTTGATGCTTCAATTAGATCTGTTGTTCTCTCAGTCAATTGTTTCAAAAATATAGCATGGAACTTGGATTTATAACCTGGTTCATTCAGTTTATCGTACCCGTAAAATAATTCAACAAAATTTAATAATGTAACAAATCCACTAACATCCTCAATGTTGTAAATGACCTTATCAAATTTGAAACATTCACTAAATTTTTCAGCTTCATACTTCGTCATATCAGATGATTTAGTATCTGTTCTTTCAATCTCTTTACCATCCCAATCAATCTCCCCTTTCAAATATCTTTGAACTTTGTCTCTATAACTTTGTGGGTATGTTAACATAGTCAATGGCGTTGTCAAAAAGGTGGCAACCAAAGTCATAACAATAAACATTGAAAACACTTTAGGACTGATGATACCAGCATTCAGACCAACTGTTAAGACAACAATCTCCACAATACCTTTACATGACATCAACACACCAACAGCCAATGACTCTCTCCAAAACAACCCATTAATCTTAGAAGCAACTAAACCACCCAGAACTTTAGTAACAACAGCAATAACAACTAATGCTATTGTATATCCCCAATCTTTACCAGTACTTAAGGAAGCTAGATTAACTTTGAACCCAGCTAATGCGAAATAAATAGGGATCAAAATAATATGCACCAAATCTTCAATTTTATTAGTGATTTGAATAACAAAACCATGGTCTCTAGGAATAATCAATCCAACCATGAATGCACCAAAGATAGGGTGAACACCAATAATATCAGTGAAGAAGCTTGATAAAAACATTAATAAGAAAATAAATAAAATACCAAATCTTGATAGTTGACCCTTCTTTAAGTCCTTTCTCAACACAACTTTACGTAAAAACCATCTTGCAGGATACATGATAAACAAGGCCCACCCAACAGTAACCAGCAAAATATAAAGGGTAGTGATTCCACTTCCTGCATTAGCTAAAGTAACACTCAATGCCAATAACATCCAACCAATAACATCATTAGTGATTCCGGCAGCCAACACAATAGTACCAACTCTATCACTTAACAATCTCAATTCAGTAAGGATTCTTGCCAACACAGGGAACGCAGTAATACACATAGCAACTGCAATGAAAACCATGTATGTTGTAAATTTCAAACCCTGTCCATAATTCTCATGAAGTCCAATTGCAATCAAACAACCAAATCCAAATGGAACAGCCATGTTAATCAATCCGACACTCAATGCGATCCTCATATTCTTCTTAATGAATTTCAAATCAACTTCCATACCAACTAAGAACAAGAAGAATATGATCCCGACCGAAGCTACTAATGTTAACGCAGGTATGGACTCCTTAGGGAAACATGTCTCAGTGAACCCAGGTATCCTTCCCATCACAGTGGGACCCAACAGGATCCCTGAGATGACTTCAGCAATGACACGCGGCTGCCTGAGGTAACCTAGTGGGATATGAACGATTTGACAGAGCCCAACGATGAAGATGGCCTGGAAGAGAAATATTGTGAGGGGGTTGGAAGAATCATAATCTAACGGATCTCGTCCTGCGATAATTCCGGCTACTGCGTGAGTTTGGGACATGTAGCTTATGTGTGTGCGGGTATCTCTGTGTGTGCGTGTAGTATTAGTGGTGCGTGTATGCGGTATCAGTGGTGTGGTTTTGAAGTCAGTTTGTACGGTGAATAGTGACGTTATAGCCTGGTTTTTATAAAGGGAAATCTACACCCAGACACCATGGACCAAATGTGGGTAAATATAACCTACACTAGAAATCTATCTTATCAAATAACTATCAACTATATTGCATTAACAACAGTAATATACACATATTTCCTTCTATTCTTGACATCACATCATTAAAAGTTTTAAAATTAAAACAAAACCAAAACGAACACTCAAACTTACTTTTCAGTAGTTAGATCTTTACCAGTTGAACCAGTTTCAGCATCACCAGAAGTTGAACCTCTTTCAACAACATAATCTTTATATTGATCATTTTTAATGAATTTGAAATCATTTCTCCAAAATCCATCTTCACCAATGGTTTCTTCAGCATGTAATGTGTAGTTGAATACTTTTGGAACAACACTGGACCATAAGAACCAATAAACACCACCGAGTGCAAATATACCCCATGCAATAACACAATGAATGTAGTATGGCAAAGTTTTATAGACAGATTGACCTGCATCTGGTGGAATATATGGAGCAATAATCAAATATAAGTTACTCAAGACAAAGAATGCAGCCACTGGAATAGAAGCTTTGATTGGTGGAGTCCATGTTAATTTACCTCTCTTGTTTTGAATATTCAAATAGATTAAACCGATACCAACAAATAAGTTAACAATGTTTAATGGATAAGAAATCAAGTTAACAACCAAGTTATAAGCATCACCTTGATTTGAAGCAACGATAAAAATAACAACAACAAACCAATGCTCACCTAAACCAACCATTGGAGAATTGAATGGTTTTGAAGTAGCAAAAAAGTTTGAGAATGGTAAGACACCTTCTCTACCTAATTGATTAACAATACGGCCTTGTGAGAAAATAACACTCATGACGTTACCAATAGCACTTAAGGCAACAAAGACGGTGGCAGCCTTTTTAGCATGATGACCAAATGCAATATCAAAAAAGTTAGCAACTAATAAAGATGATGAGTTTTCAATAACATCACTTGGAACAATAGCAAAGAATGCAAGATTGACAAAGATATAGATTGTGGCTAATGATAGTAAAGCTGCAGGACCTGCAATTCTTAAAGTCTTGACTGGATTTTTAATTTCACCTAAGGCATAGTTAGCATTTGAATAACCAACAAATGACCAAATAACGTTATATAAGGCATTCACAATACCATAGGCAGTAGCAGTATGAGCAGTAGCAAATGTGTTTTGGAAGTTATCAGTTTTTTTCCAACCACCTAATGCAACCCAACCAGTAACAGTGATGAATAAAACAATACCTAACTTGAAAATACCTAGGATGTTCTGCAAATAAGCACCAGTCTTAATATGGATACTATTGATTAAGAATGCAAAAGTAATAACACCTAAACCAATACCCTTTTCAGACCAAACAGTTGGATCAGCACCAGATGCCTCAATGAGTAAAGTACCTGCAAAAACAGCATTACCAGCAGCCCATGGTAAAGCTAAAGCATAAATACCATAGACACAGGTAATCAAGAATCTTGGTTTTTTGTAAACATATTCAAGGTAATTCTTCTCACCACCATTTCTTTGAATATTTGATCCGAATTCCATGTAGACTAATAAACCAGTGAATGCAATAATAATACCAACAAACCAAATAACCATGGCCAAACCAACAGAGTTACCACACAAGACGTATATGGTGGCTGGGGTAGCAAAGATACCAGTACCCAACATACGATTAATCATCAAACCAGTGGCACTGATGATACCTAAATCTTTGTAACCTTTGTCAATTGGTTTAGCGAACTCATTGTCGCTTAGATCTGAACTGGATGGTTCAACAACAGCCTCAACCTTAGTAGAAAACAGACCCATTGTAGTGGAGATGAATGTATTGATGAGGGGTGAGGTGAGTAAAACAGGAAACGGTTGCAATATATATAACAGTATGCACTTCTTCTCAGCTCGCCACAGTATTATGCCATATACACAGAGACAAAACAATCATGGCCATGGTGAAAATTTTACCATGAGATTCCTGTCACTTTGAGATAGTGCCGTAACAAGTCACAAAAGTAGTGGCTTAAAAAATTTCTTTTTTCAATCATACAGAAAGTAGAGATGTCATTAAAATGTGTCAAAAGCAATGTTGTAAGAGGCAAGTGGTGATTGTGTATATTGTTTTGGAGCGATTGTTTTGACAGGGTGATCCGTTTGTCGATTTGGCACGTACCAGGAACTGGAAGGGGAAGTTGTTCCCTGCTCGCCCACGGAGCAGTAGAAGGTCTTTAACAGCCTGCAGCTTATGTAAAACCAACGGCACTGGGCACTGGATACCAAGTGGCAGAGGCATGGGCTCCGTGTGCACGCGCGGATGGCCAGCGAGCAGTTGGGTAAGACAGAGTCTTGCTGCTCTGAGACACCCTGTGTCACATCGCCAAAGAACGCCATAGATCAGCTCATAGGCAGCACGCACAATTTATTATTATTCAGCTGTTTCTCATTTCCCACGGCGAAAAAAGGAACGAAAAGGACCCTCCTCAAAATGGTGACTTCGGCCTTTTCCTGCAGTGTTCGGCTTTTGGTATAAGGTCTGGCCGGCTGCGCTTTGGACTCTGTGATTGTGTAAGTTGGAGCCATGGAGACTATAAGTGCCTCCTGGGACTAGTATAGGTGGGGATTATGTGAGAATGAAACGATGGCTCCATTACAAACCACAGTTTGGCAACTGGCTCCATTGTCAAGCATATGCCGTGCCCAACTCGGCACAGTCCTATCACCAGTCTACTGTCTTGTCCTCTGATGAAAGGAATGATTCCGGATCGTAATATGTCTTGGGCTCAATATTGACTCCCAGATCCTTGGCAATCCAATTTCCAAATCGTGTGATGGGAGTTAATTTCCTACTACGATGTCATGACCATGTTTTGTGTCATGCTGTGATATTATTTTATAGAATGCGTTCCAGTACTGAAAAAAAATCTATTATAATTCTAGAAAGGCACAGCCGGATTGACTCAGATCTGATGGAATTTAGAGATCAGCATATACCAACCGGCAATCAATCCCTCCAATGCTATCATGAATAGATTCCATGCAATCAAGTATAAGATCTTTGGACTAAACACAGTCCATATGAACAAATGATATCTTTGCAAATAACAACTCAACAAATAAAACACACTACCAATTAAATAATAATTCAAATTGAAAATGAACTTCAATTTCAATTGATTAGATAATTCCTGGGTTGATAATTTAATGTTATTGAAGTTTAATTCGTAAGTGATAAAGAAACAAAACACCACACCACCGAAATTGTTCAAGAATGTTAAGAGGCTAATTGGTAACATATCATATTGGGCAACACCATTGTATGAATTGGATAAGTCAATATTTGATAATGAATTAGTTTGTCCGAAGTTGAAAAAGATTTCATTTTGAAGAATCAATTGAATGTTTTGTGCAATTGCAATGTTGATTAATGGATTGTTGGTCTTATGAGTATTGAATAGTGTGATCAATGAATCCTTCATTAGACTCAAGATAAAGAACATGGGAATGTTGTTTATGGATGCTTGATACACCAACACTAGGAAGATCAAATCATTACAATCTTTAATCAAGTTCTGGTGGTATTGGATTGTCTTTGAAAATATCAATCTTGTTAAGAAAACAGTCGCCAAGAATGTGAAGAATGAGTCACTCAATCTGATGACAAAATCTTTTTCATCATCGACCAAGTCACTGATCTTATAAGTCCATGGTAGCACCTGACCATCAATCTCAGCAAATAATACCTTGAAACTCATGATGAACCCAAAAAAAATAATACTGATCACTTTCGCGACAGCTTTTCCATTCTCTCTGAACTTGAAAGAGAAATGGAATACCGTTACAAATATCAATATCCACTTAGCCACAGGATATTCATTCAATAACGAATTAAAAGAATATTCGTTGATGAATTTTTGTCCCATATTGTTCCAATTTCTCAAAATTCTAACATATAACAACACTCTCAATATTTCCAAATCCTCCAATATTATCAATCCTCCAAATGCAACAAACATGACTATCCACCACCATATCTGATGTTCTTCTTCAACTAAACTTGATCCAAATGATGACAGACCAAGCGTCAATGGAGTTGCAATGTTCATTATTATCAGTTCTTTGTTATTGATAGTCTTGATCGAGATCAATAAACTTATAACGATACATAACAGATTGATACCAATGCCTGATAAGATCTTAGGAATATCATAATTTGTTGCATTCTGTGTCAAATTTGATTGTAAGTCTTGTAACTGATCATAAATGGAATCAATGTCTTTACCTGCTGAAATAGACTCATCAAAGTTCTTGAAATGGTTGAAGTTGTCTAATATGACATTCTTTTGATGTTTTGGGTTCGTCCATATTGGTAACAAATCTTTGATGAAAATACCTAAACTATTCATAGGAATGGGTAAATGTAATAAACTTGCAATGGTGGGAACTAAATCAATCTGTTGAATCTTGGAATAATACTCATAGTCTTCATTGTATGGTAATGGAGATTTGATACCCTTTCTGAAACTCTTAAATTTATTAGAGATGAATAACATTGCAGCTGATGTTTCACCCTTTGAGGATCCACCATGATTACCGATTTCATTCATACCATGATCTCCAAGAACGATAAACAACGTATCATCTTCCAACTTACCATAGATCTTTGTAATGATATCATCCATTTCACTCTGTTTAGGTTTCATGAATGGTGAGTTAGGACCACCTTTATGACCAATATGATCTAACCCTAAATAATGGAGGATCAAACAATCCCATTCTTGTGATTCTAATTCATGATCAAGATGTCTAGTAACATTATTATCAACTTCAGTAAAATCACTGACGAAAAAACTAGCAGTTCCATCTTTCTCATCAAACATATTTGGGAATAATTTCAACCATGTGTCATCTCCGAACATATGAACTCTCTTCTCTTTTAAGACCAACTGTTGAATCCAACTATCCTGTTTAGCTAAATTATTAGACGCGTCTTCCTCCATGATATTCAATACAGCATCAAGGAAGTTTGGAGTGGACCCAGTAGTTATACCTTTTAGTCTAGGTAATGTAACAGTTGGTGGATTTGAGAACGCAGTGAATCCGATGGCGGCCCCATCTCTGAGCAATCCTTGGGAGAAGTTCATCTCTGAATTATCAGAAAACACAAAATCACTCCTTAGCGCATCAACAACCATCACCACAACTTTATTAAACACGGGATCGAATTCACCAGTGATTCCATCCTCATATTGATTAAAACCTTGAAGAACAATCTTTGAAGGGAAGAAACCAAGACAGAAGAGACCGAGTCCAAATAGATGAACAACAGTGAGTCCAGCCAGCACATCCCACTTCATTATAACTGAATATCTAATAAAGATGAGTCTCAAGCCTGATAAATTTGACACGTTACCTGTAGTAGTAGTAGTACTCGAAAAGTAAACAAAAACCACAACTTCCGATAGAACTATCACATGACTTCAAAGATATCCACGTGACTGAACACTTGGAGTCCCGGAAATTGTCTTTCAAAGGTCCGATAAAATGAAAAAGGAGAGGTGGTAGATTGTGTGTGGAAACAATCGTCAAAAGACACTATCAATTGATACAAAACATCACAACATGTCTTTCAATACGAATCCTGCCGTTGTAATGGGTATGTTCCTATCAATTTCCCCATTTTCCCTTGCGAATTCGGCTTACTAACAGTTATTCTAGACAAGTATGTTATCCATCCAACCCATACACTGTTCATTTCAGATTTACTAACAATGCTGACTCTAGTGGTACTGGTCTTACCAAGTTAGGTTTTGCCGGTAATGATTCTCCATCATATGTCTTCCCAACAGCAATAGCCACCCGTTCTGGTTCTGGGGGCAGTAAATTATCCTCAAAAAGTTCATCATCTCAATCACAATCAAGTTTCCTTGCCTCAAAGAGAGGTACCGAAGATTTAGATTTCTTTATTGGTGATGAAGCAATTGATGCATCAAACACACAGGCATACTCATTGTCTTATCCAATCAAGCATGGTCAGATTGAGAATTGGGATCATATGGAAAGATTCTGGGAAAATTCGATCTTCAAATATTTAAGAACAGAACCAGAGGATCATTACTTCTTATTGACTGAACCGCCTTTAAATCCCCCAGAAAACAGAGAAAACACTGCTGAAATCATGTTTGAATCCTTTAACTGTGCAGGTTTATATATTGCTGTTCAAGCTGTTTTGGCCTTAGCTGCGTCTTGGACTTCCTCAAAAGTTACTGATCGTTCTTTAACTGGTACCGTTATTGATTCAGGTGATGGTGTTACTCATGTCATTCCAGTCGCAGAAGGCTATGTCATCGGATCAGGAATTAAGAATATTCCAATTGCAGGTAGAGATATCACATTGTTTATCCAATCTTTACTTAGAGATAGAGGTGAACCAGATACTTCATTAAGAACAGCCGAAAAGATTAAACAAGAATTCTGTTATGTTTCTCCAGATATTGTTAAAGAATTCAATAAATTCGATAGAGAACCTGAAAAATTCGCTCAATATATTGTTGAAACAACAAGAGGTCCACAAAAGAAGGTTGATGTTGGTTATGAAAGATTCTTAGCCCCAGAAATTTTCTTCAGCCCAGAAATCGCTTCATCTGATTTCTTAACACCGTTACCAGATGTTGTTGATCAAGTTATCCAATCCACTCCAATTGATGTCAGAAAAGGTTTGTACAAGAACATTGTTTTAAGTGGTGGTTCAACCATGTTCAAAGATTTTGGTCGTCGTCTACAAAGAGATTTGAAACATTTAGTCAATGAAAGAATCACAAACTCAGAAAGATTATCAGGTGGTCTTACTAAATCTTCTGGTGTTGAGGTTGAGGTTATTAGCCATAGAAGACAGCGACACGCGGTTTGGTTTGGTGGTTCATTACTTGCTCAAACTTCAGAATTCCAAAGTTATTGTCATACTAAACAGGATTACGATGAATACGGTCCAAACATTGTTAGAAACTTCTCTTTGTTTAACATGCCATAGATGTCCCCACATGCCTTTTTCATTTCTATAAAAAAACATTTTATATATACGTCAAATGATTACGAATATGTATTGTACCAAATTATCCTGTATTAAAATGAACTAATATTCATCTTTACCACTAATAATAACATCATTAATTTTTAAAATCATTCTAGTTAATTGAGTAGCTAACAATAATTGTTGTTTCTTACCAATTAATGGATCAACAACAAATAATTCTTTCATATCACTGGATCCACTACCTAAACAATCAACACCTAAGTTTGGATTCTTTTCTTTGATTTGTCTTGCTTTCAAATTGGATAACGTTTCAATTGGATCTAAACCAGAGTTTTCAGCTAAAGTCATTGGAATTTGATCTAAGGCATCAGCGAAGGCTCTGAAAGCATATTGGTCAATACCCTTTTGTTTATCAGCAGCTTCACTGACAGCCAATGAAGATGTAATTTCTGCAGAACCACCACCGTAAACAACTCTATCATCGCGAATTAAATTACGAACAACACATAATGAATCATGTAGTGCTCTCTTTGCTTCATCAACAATCATCTTATTTGAACCTCTCAAGAAACATGTAACAGCTCTTGAATTTGCACATTCTTCAATGACTAACATACGATCTCTTGTGGTACCAAATTCCAATTCGTAAACTTTACCAGCCTTTCCTAATTTCTCTTTGGATAAATCTTCAAATCTTGGAACAATCTTACCGTTAGTTGCAATAGCAATTAATTCCAATTCTGGACCACCAACCCATCTAACTGCTGGTAGTTTATTCTGCAATAATAAATGGTTTGCTTCATCATCGAAACCCCATTGACATATAACTAGGTTCGCACCTGAATCTTGGACATATTTAATCATTTCTTTGAATTTCTCTTGTTCATAGTTTTGTAAGTTCTTGAATTCTTCAACTGTGGAGATATCTAATTTATGTTTGGTTTTTGGTTTTGGTGGCTCAAATGGACATGTTAAAATTGCAATATTGACATCTTCGATCCGTTTTGGCATTTGTGGATGTGAAAAATCTTTGTCTAAAATAACACCTTTAATTAATTTGGAGTCTTCTAACGAACCACCAACTTTACCTTCGACTTTAATCAATTCAAAATCAACATCTTTTCTTTCATTATCAGCAACTGACAAAACGGCATCAACGGCCATTTTTGCGAACTGTTCATGTGCTTTGGAAACAATCTTTGAACCTAATGAGGTCTTTGCAGCTCTTAGTAAGATATCAACTTTGTTTGTTTCTATGTCATCGGAGATTTTATCTAATTGTTCAATTGCCACTTTACAAGCTTCATCGAAACCGTTGGCGATTTTGATTGGGTGAATACCTTTGTCAATTAATTCTAAGGCCTGATCTAATAAGGCACCAGCTAAGACAACAACACCGGTGGTACCATCACCAATTTCATCATCCTGTGATCTGGATAATTCAACTAACAACTTAGCGATTTCATTATCTAGCTCCATTTGAGATAGAATGGTAGCACCATCATTAGTAATGGTGATATCACCATCAGGGCTGATCAAAATCTTATCTAAACCTCTTGGACCCAATGATGTCTTCACAATGGATGCAACGGATCTGGCTGCTAATATGTGTTGCTTCTTAGCTTCATTCCCATGAAGTCTCTTCTTGTTACCTTGATCTCTAACAATGATGAATGGTCTACCCATCTCATCTTGTGCCACTATCGCGTTGGACATATCTGGCATTGCCATCATTTGTTGTTGTGACATTTTGGAGGATGTGATTGATGGATTTTTACAGCAAAATAGTACCCACAATTAACAAGAAATGCAACGTTTTGATGTTTAGTGAGCTCTTTGATTTGATGAATTCGTACAAAATTTTGGCGTCGAAGAAAAAATAACACGTAAGGTATGGGTGTTTTTGAAAAGAGGATATTTCCAGATTTGGGTGTTTTCCGAGGGTTTCTTATTTTTTTAAAAAATTTCAGTTTTAACTCATCGCTTTAACTACAGATTTATTGAGAGTTGACTATTCTGTTGATTTCATACAAGAATGAGTGTCGTTGGGAGTTTAATCTTTTGTCTTGATTGTGGTAATCTATTGGACAGTACACATGGTCACAGTATCCAATGTGAGGTCTGTTCCAGATCATATGATTCTAAGCGTATGTAACATGATAACAGACAAGAAAAAGTGTCTTACAGAAATATGGAAACTAACCGTAATCCTACAGACTTTGCTAACCTTAAGGTTGTTACCAAATCAGCTGATGATGCTTTCCCATCTGCCTTGAAATTAAAACAATCTGCGGTTAAGACCAGTTTGAAATCCAATGATCTTGAAGAAGGTGCTACTATCAAAGAAAAATGTCCAAAATGTGGTAACGAAGAAATGCAATATCATACCTTACAATTACGTTCCGCGGATGAAGGTGCAACTGTTTTCTATACTTGTACGGAGTGTGGTTACCGTTTCAGAACAAATAACTGAAAAGTGCACTACTCTTTGTTTTTTGTCTTTAGTCATGTGGGTTTTTATGGGTATATTTCATCTTGTATAATAGTAGTAATAGAATTAAGAAAGAAAAGAAGTTTCTACACTGTAAGCTATCACATTAAATCACATTATTATTTAAACATATATAAATATATCGTATACCCAAAACACCTTAAGCAGCAGTAGCATATTCCAATTCACCAGAATTTTCATATTCGTACATATCTAAAGCAACAATAGCTGAATCTCTAACGACTTCATCATCATCTTTGGCAAAGTCTTGTAAGATTGGTAAAACTTCATCGGTAGCAATTGAACCTAAAGCTTCAGCAGCTTCATGTCTAACCATTGGAGCTTCTTCAGTTCTTTTCAAGACTTCAACTAATGATGGAACAGTAACCGGATTACTTAGTTGACCAAAAACATAAGCGATTTCATGCTTGAACAAAGCAGATGGATCGTTGAAACCAGTAGCTAAAGCTAAACAAGCTTCATCAGTACCAATATCTCTCAATCTGAACATGGCTCTGTAACGTTCAAACAATGGGGTTTGCTGATCATTCAAAATTTTGGTTAATTTCTCAATCTTAGCTTCCTTGTCAAAAGCCAAAGGAGGAGCTGGATCAATTGAAGAGTATGCTGATTGCTGTAACACTTCTTCCTTGGATCTATCTGAGTTTTCCCAAGCAATTCTCTCTATAGCCAATTCACAAGTTTGTCTAATTTCTAACAATGGATCATCCTTAAAGTATTTCTCAAGTAACGGTAATGATTCTTTATCACCCAAAGCACCCAAAGCTTCGGCTGCTTCATGTCTCACCATACACTGTTGGTTTTGTTCATCTTCTAAGACTTCTCTTAATATTGGAGCTGAAGACAAGTTCTTAGTTTGACCCAACACATAAGCGACTTCATGTTTCAAAAGTTCAGAGGCATCAGCAAAACATTCACCGATATATTTAACAGCTAAATCAGCTTTAGTTTTGTCTTCATCCTGTTCAGAACCGATAGACTTTAAGTTGAATAACGCTCTAAATCTGGTAGCTAGCTTGACATCACCGGACTTATTGATAAGAATGTCTCTAAGTTGTTCCAAAGTGGCTGTGTCGACATCTTGTTCTATGCTCATGGTGTAGGGATAGTAATATGAAATAGTCCTTTATGGGATAATGAAGAAGTGATAAAATCAGGTGTTCGCTCCAAATTTTTTTCATTTTTGTTTGAAAGTTTGACATAAAAATTTCGAAGCGATGAGCTCGTAAAATAAAAAGGAAAGTGGAGTGATTCCAGTAAATTTGAGTCTGTTTTAGGTGGAGGTTGACACAGGACATTCGCGTAAATATCAGCATACACAGATTACATAACACTGTTCCCCAAAATTACATAATCTGCGTAAACCTCTCTCTGTTGATAACTCTGGAGAAGGTTTTGATTCGAAATGTTCTTTTGACTCGACGACGAAGGCGCAAATTGAAGTATTTTTGAAAGACGGAAATGATGCACAGTTTAGCAGTAAGGCGCCGTCTAAAGCTAATAAAAGTTGTTGCTGGGATCTCCATTGTGTTGATCATTATAATCCTGATCAGGAGAGAAGGCAATCAGACAGAGGATGTGTTGGAACAGAACTTGTCTGCTCTGGAGAAGCTCAATGAGATGTACAAAGACACCAAAGAGTCAGAAATTGAGATCCAGAATCTGGGAAAGGCCAAAGCCAATGCTTACAATGATGCAAAAGAGTTCAATAATCAACGTTCAAGAGGGTCATCAGCATGTTCTCCATACTTGGATTATTCACAGCAACCACATCCTCCTTTCACAAAGACTTCATTGAGGTTGCCATATCAGAGACCACCTGAGAATTGCAGAACTTTTGACTCTCCAGCAGTTGAAAAGATCATCATTGAGTTGATCAAACGGTTGGAAGACCCTGATTTAGCCAGATTGACTGAAAATGCTCTGCCCAATACACTAGATACCACTATATTATACCATAACATACATGATTCAGATAATCTAGCGGCATTTGTTGTCACTGGTGATATTCATGCTGAATGGCTAAGAGATTCCGCAAGACAATTGTCAGTCTATCAACCATTTTTGAAGTATGATCCTAACTTGAAGAATTTGGTTAAGGGTGCAATTCAAACTCAGGCTAAATATGTCAATGTTAGTCCATACTGTAATGCATTCCATCCACCAATTGGATCTGGTGTTTCAAGAGGTGAGACTGCGATGGATAAAGTGTATCCTAGACCTAATTGGAAAGTTGTCTTTGAATGTAAATGGGAAGTTGATTCATTAGGTTCGTTTTTGACGTTAACTAGAGAATATTTTGAAAATACTGGTGATTTATCTGTGTTCAATGATGTTTGGTTCAATGCCATGTCCAATTTGATTGTTGTCTTGAAAAGAGAATCGTCGCCAACATTTGATGCAGAAGGCCATGTCCTACCATTCTACTATACTTTCCAAAGAGATACCAACATTGGAACCGAAACCTTACCATTGGCAGGTTTAGGTAACCCAGTCAACTTTGATATTGGTCTAATAAGGTCAGCATTCAGACCTAGTGATGATGCAGCTATTTACCAGTTCTTTGTGCCAGGTAACGCATACTTAGAAGTTGAATTAAGAAAGGTCGCTACGATTTTGAAGAAACATAAATCAGAGATATTGAAAACAGATGCTATTGATGAAGACAAATTGACATTGATTTTTGACAATTCTGAAGCATTTGCAAATGAAATCAGAACAGCTATTTTTGAACATGCTGTCATTAATCATCCAAGATGGGGTAAAGTGTTTGCTTATGAAATTGATGGATATGGTGGTACAAATTTCATGGATGATGCCAATATCCCATCATTACTATCACTACCTGATTTAGGATTCATTGAGAAGACAAATGAAGTCTATAAGAATACAAGAAAAATGATTCTTGAGAAATCTGGGAATCCATACTATTTGAAAGGACGTCACTTTAGAGGTATTGGCGGTCCGCATATTGGTATTCATAACGCATGGCCAATGAGTTTGTTATTACAAATAAGGACCACAGACTCAGACCAAGAGATCATGGAGAATTTGGAATTGATTAAGAATACAACTGGTGGGTTAGGTTTGATTCACGAAAGCATTCACGTTAATTCCGCTGGTGGCTATGTGTTCACAAGACCATGGTTCAGTTGGGCCAACTCAGAATTTGGTAAGACTATCTTGGATCTAGCTCAAAGAAAACCACATTTGATATTCAAAAAGGAGTACAAGAACAAGAACTTCAATATTGACGAGATTTTGAAATGATTTTCCTGCTACGATTTGTTATTCTAGAAAAGATTATGTCTTTGATTTCTGTATTTTCTAATTACTGTTGATTAATGTATTTTGCAATGTTTTCTGCTGTTCTACTTGATGCTGTTTTAGCTGTTCGTTCGTAAGCTTGTTGGTATTGACCCAACACGCCGTCATCTGTTACTTCTTGTTGTCTGTCTTCTGGGAAAGTGTATTCTCTTTCATTTCCTTCTTCTTCATCAGGTAGTACCAGACCATCATTTTCACCTTCTTCAATACTTTCAGTATCAGACAGCACATCGACTTCATCTTTGTTTGCATTCTTCTTTTTATTCTTTTCCTCGATTCCAAGATCATTCATCAAATTGTGCAAATTTTTTTCCTTTCTTAATTTCTCCTTCTCTTCTTTATCCTTCAAAATTCTTTCCCTTTCTGCTTTATAATAACTTTCATATTCTTCAACTTTATTATCCACGGCGTTTAAGAACTCATCAAAACCATCACCCGTGAAACTACTAACACCAACAACATCCAGCTGTGAATAAAATTCTTCAAGCATCAAACTCATTGAGTTGACTAATGAGTTCATGTAACCAGAGCCCATAGTTTCATCTTCATCCATATTATTCAAACTTGTTTGGAAAGCTTCAAAATCCTTCATCCATTCCATTGCGAAGTCAGCTTTTTGAACATCAGTCTTATTAAACACAACGATCATTGGTAATTTAGTTTTGTACAAGATAGAACAAGCATATAACATATTTGAAATGAAAGTGGTTGGTGAGGTATTTCTTGGGGTATCGACCACATAAGCAACAACAGTTGGAAAGCTCGATGCAAAAGCTTCCGTGATAATAGCACCAGAAGCACTCCATATAAAACATTCGATTTGTCCTGGTGTATCAATAATAACATGTCCATGTTTATCAGATTTATTTTCCACGAGTTTCAAAACTTGATCAATCTTGGTAGAGAACAGATTTAATGAAGTTACAATAGCACCATTCGGTCCTAATTTGTAATTCTCCATGACCTTCTTATACTTTATAGAGTCTCTAATATCGATATTCGCACCGTATGGGATCTTTAAAACGGCAGGATCTAAATTTATGACATATGGTGGATTCTTCTTTGCGTGTAAATGAGAGTTCAGACGTTGCATGAAGGTGGTTTTACCGGAACCAGCCATTCCGATACACAATATAGTACTTGGAGCCATCTTAAGGAGGTTATGTGGATGTTGATGTGATTTGGTAGTTGTTAAGTAAGTAAAGTTGATTGAAATTTTTGAAAGGCGAAATTATTTCTAGCTTCTAGCGTTCTAGCGTTCGAAATATCTTATGTAAGCGATGAGGGAAATTTGGGACATTGGAACCTTTAACTATGGCAGAAGCTGATACCCATGGTTCGAGGATAAATGAAGGCGATGTGTCTACATAAAAGGCAAAATATGTGGCGAATTTCTTCTAATATACATTCAAATTTTCTCTGAAGTAGTTGTGGTCGCAGTCAGTTGGGATAATCAACCATACAATTTTAATAACCTAGCATCGATACCATCCAACACACTCTTTCCAGGAATGATCTTCAAATCATTACTGCCTCTAACGTACTGTTCAGCAAACTGTTTTCTTTCATCGACTTGAGCTGTACCACCGAAACCAGGCATTATAGGAGGTGCCATTTGCTGTTGTTGCTGCAGACCTGCATCACCTTCACCATCAAACAAGACACCATACACGGAATTCAAACCAAGCATGGCAATAAAGTACCATGAGATACTTGAAACGTAACGAACATCTAAATCAGAAGTCAAAATACCTGCTTGTAACATTTGTTTGAATTTAAAAGTTAGTGGGAATGGTAACCTCATTAAAATGAAGCCAGCATAGAAATAGTTGACCCATCCCATGGTCACGTATTGGGCAGCCATATTACCAAATTGTGTCTTTGCCAAATTCATCATCATATCAGTGGCATTGGAATCTAGTTGTGGAGCAGACTGTTCTTGTTCTGGTTTAGGTGGTTGAGGTGGAGGTAATAATGAATCATCAGTCAATGATTCAATCAATTGAGCCTGACGAGATTTGATGTTCATAGAAGGCAGTGCCCAATAGTTCTGTTTGAATAGGTTCACCCTGGTCATGTTTTGGGAATGCCTGTATTTGATGTCTAATGTAGGGAGTCTCTTCGGTGGTGATAATAGGAGGTTTAATTGTTGTCTGATTAGTCCAAAAAGCACCATTGCAATCGAGATGGGCAACAGGGCCCAATACTTAAGACTTGGATCAAGAATCAAGTTGGGAATGGACATCTTGTGGGATTTTTGACCTGAATGTGCTCAATGATGAAGAAGCTCAACACGGTTCTTCAACTAGGATGGGAAATTGAAATCGAAATCTCGGAAGTTCTTACGTAAGCAAACCAGAATAATCGCTTAGTTGACAGGGCCTATCTAAAAACACCACCTTCGACACCAACTGGCAATGGTCTGTCACCATAGGCACCTTCCCATGATTTAGGAATAATGTCCAGTTTATTTTCAGGAAGTTGAAGTGTTTTGATGGCATGTCTAGCTAATGTGTAAGCATCTTGAAAATTATCACCTTCATAGACATCAATAACCAATGCTGAAGTATCCAATGATTCAAGCAATGATAACGACTCAATCAATTCTTCAGCAAACTCACTGAATCTGTAATCCCTGGTATCACCATCAATATACTCATGTTGTCGTGTCTTCTTGGAGAAGTCAATACTTAATTTCTCAACACCTGAAATCAATGATTCATCATCACTGTATACTTTGACCCTATCACTCTCACTCAATGCCCTACCAACAATGGCTTCAATTGAATCCAACACGACAACGTTCTTAAATTTTTGGTTTTCGATCAGAGTGTTTAAATAATCAATGAAATTCCTCACATATCTAGGAATAACAGGTGCACGTTGAACAAGCACAAACAGATTCAGTTCGTCATTGGTATGAAGCTCCAACGCAGTGGATGTACCTCCCTTGATGCCTGTCTTTGTGTTTGACGAGTAGTCCACTGGTGAGGCGAACGGGTACAGGAAAGCGGAATCAAGTGTTGTGTGGCGATGGAGGGTGTAGTTGTGGATGAGAAGGTCTGTAGTGAGCTGGGGGACATTACCCGTGGAGACTGTGGGGATGATGAGCGTGGCCATTAAGTCAATAGCTGCTTATGAAGACAGCTGGGCGTGCACTGGCGGTATATTGAACGAGTACCGAAGAGTGGACAGTAAAGTGTTGATGATGATTTATTTGTTCGCGACTACACGTAAAAGCCAATGGCTCGATGCGATGCCAATCTTTTAAAACTATATATTGCCTTTCCCTATCTTTCCTTCCCCAAAAACTACGAACTCTTCACGAATGATGACTTTCAGTAGTCCCAGTTCACTCACTCTCGAAAGAACCTTCTCCACAGGATTCGCATTTCTCTGTCCTTTCTTCAATAGCGTTTCATAGTTGATGGCTTCATTGTCCGAATCACTGGAGATGTTCAGTTCCTTGATAGGGATCTTCCCACTGTTGATAAGCACATAGTCAATCTCGCTGAAATCATCTGATTCGATGTATAGGATGTTCTGCAGGAAGGAGTCCGCTGTACTAAATGAGAGCAGTTTGTAGTGGAGTTGTGGTCTCAGTGGGATTTTGATTATTGAAGGGAATATTGTGGGCGAGATGTTGATGCTGGGTATGTTCAAGGACTTTGTGCTGTCGAAGCCTTTGTCAAGGTCCCGTGTGAGTATAAGGATCGGTGAGGTGTAGAGTGCGTCACTGTAGGTAGTGAGTAGATGTTGTTCATGCTGTGATGTGAACTGTTCTGTAAGTTTATTGAACGATGAAGGGACTTTGATTGGCTGAGGTGGTCTTGATTTCGTGAGTTTCTGGAGAAGTGAGTGCTGTGTGATCTCCTTTCTAATCGGATTCATCCGCCTGAGTACAGAGAGTACTCGTTTGTCCATTTGTGTGCGCATGGTTTGACACTACGTAAGATGTTAGTTGAAATCAGTCTATTTTCTATTTAATTTTTCGGTTCCAGCACTTTATAAACGTCAACACCATCAATGCCATTATCTGTCAAATACTTATCCACCCTTTCCCTGAGGCTCACACCATTCCATATGTCTTCTCCTTCCAGACTAGGAACACCAACCTGCTCGATACAAACACCACTGCCGATACTCCCAAACACAGAGCCCACCTCGTAATTCCCACCACTAAGAACAAACGCAGTGACAAACGAACCAACATAAGTGTTACCGCAACCAGTTGGATCAACAACTCCACCGTCTTTCTCATTATGATAGGGAGCGTACCATCTCCCCGAGATTTCGCCATTCTCTGCATTCACAAGAGTATAGCTTCCCAATCCACCACAACGTAACACCAAAGCACAACCCGTGCCAAATCTGTTCTTCTTATTCAGATAAGGTATGAACTTCATACCCAGCTCTACCAATGATTCCTTATCCAGTGGTTCCTCCATTCCAAATATTTCAGCAGCTTCCTTCGCATTCGGACTCAGAATATCCACATCTTGGATCAAATCAAGTAGCGATTGCCTATTCTCAGCAAGACAATCATAAGGAACAGGTTCATACATCAACACCATATCTCTTCTCTCTCTCTTTACCAACTCCACTACTTCCCTGCATCTATGCACCGCACAGATCAAATGCAACGACTCTGGATCGATCTTGTCCAACTCACCAACCTCGATTCTCTTCAATGTTGTTGTGTACTTGAAGTCCCTCTCACCACCAGCACCTCCAATTTCAACATCTTCCTTATCTCTGACATCATCATGATAATAATTCCAACCTCTCGTGGTCAATCTTCCAATGTCATCTCTCCAATCAACACCAACACTCCAACTATCGATAACATCCTTCACAGAATCAGGGAAATCGGATCCCTTGTCGATAATGAACTTGATTCTGTGATGTTGTGACTTTGGTGAAATTATTCTTGATCCCATGGTTGCAAATGTTCCTCCTCCTCCAATGATGTCGTATTTGGAGGGGATTTGGGGGTCTGCATGGTGGATCTCATCCAGAATAAAGACACCAAATGTAAAGAAGAGGGGTCTTTCTGGTTGTGGAGGCATGTGTGGTGGTGGTGGTTTTGTATGGGTTGAATGGTTGTCGTTTTGATATCGGAATTTTTCATGATCAGGGTTGTACTAGAAAACAGGACCATAAACAGAAAACGACTTTCAAACCCTAACAGTACTCAAGAAGATGCACTACAGCTGCACTACTAAAGAAGTTATGTGACTCACCACAACTTTCCTCCACAGCGCCCACTACAAACTAATAATCATACGCCGTTTCATAAGCTAAACAATAAACAATAATCATAACAAGTCTAGGTAATTTATAACAACCACCTTTTTAATAGATCTCACAATCCAAATCCTCATCATCGTTATCACACTCGTTGAAATCCGCGTCATACAACCCGTAATTCACATTCAGTATTTCCTCCTCATGATGTCTATAACTTTTATTCAACCCGTCATTAACACAAATATTCCTGGCCATTGGCTCGATGTGGTATCCCTCCATCATGTATCCTTCTATCTCCAAACTAGGCGACGATTCCATCCTCACACCCTGGTTCTGATTATGGTGCAGACCTCTGTAACTCTTTAGTTTCAATCTGTCTTCATGCACAACACCAATCTCCTGATCATGGTATCCTTGGTTGACCTGACCATGAGTAGCCCCACTGACACCATATGCTGGTCTAGTCAATGATTCCAGGACCTGGTTGTGGTCCACTATGAAACTGCTCTCAACTATGCCCTGTTTCACCGCCTTCAGCATCCCGTATGGCGTCTGCTTAATAACACTACCTTCCTCCTCATGAGGGTTCATGAACACAGGATAATCATGATGTGCGGTGTGTCTGGTTGGTGTCGACTGTGTAAGTGGTTGTGCTTGCTTACATCTCTTTGGCGTAGGTTGTGAGTTCGATAGTCTTCTTTTGGCTCTGTGTGGAGGAGGAGACATCATCATGGATGATTGTGTGAAATGCGCGTGTGGTGACTGAGGTGAGTTGTAATGGAGGAAGGGCTGGCTATGCGACAGGTGGTTCAGAGTCATATGTGGCGAGTGTGGTGACTCTGGTTGTTGGTCCAGAAGCATGACTTATACGTGGCCGGGCAAGAGAGTTTGCGTTTTATGATATTTGGGTGGGATTTTGGGATATGTCGTGTGTTGATGGAACAGTGATTGTCTCTTTTTCGAACTTATTGTTTGGAAATTTCCGGATTCGACCAAATTACAAATCGAAATGAAAAAATTTGAGATCTTTTTGATAGGTATAGGAAATCATTGGAAATTTGTGTCACACTACCTTAACTATGGAGAACATCTCAAAGATTTCACAGACACTTCCTAGGCCCGAGGATCCGCTGATAGACATCAACAAAGAACTATCAGCCCAGTTCAAGTCTGCCGCTAATTCCATCACATCTCTATACAAAGCATCCATTCAAAAGAATCAGTTGATATACAACCAAGGTTATCTACAATGTCTAGATGATGTTATTGACAAGCTGACCTCCAAACCAGAAGAACTAGAAAACTGGTTGATTTTGAAAAAACTCCAACTCGAGAAATCAATAGAAAATTCTAAACCGTCATCAGAGGTTGAATCAACTGCATCAGAAATCGTCAAGATTCCATCAGATTATGAATTTGATATCAATACACAAGATTCCCCAACTCCATTAAACTTGAAATTCCCACCAACTAACCCTATTTTGTCTGTTGATAGGAAATCAAGAAAGACTCAATACCAACAACAACATTCGTATTCATCATCACCCATCAGATCACAAACTCTAATTCAGCAGAAACTGGAGTCGCACTTGAATGCTGCTGTTTCTAGTGGGAGTAATGATACCAATGATTCCCATGACAATAATTATATGAATGATACCGAAGAAAATGTGTTTCTTGAGAATTCAAAGAGAAAGATACTGTATGGTCTTCATTCATCAGTGGATAAGAAACCGAAATTTTGAATTGGAGGTTATGAGATGGATGAATGAAGACAGAGGGTCATATGAAGGATTCAACAATAAACCTACAGAGGAGGGACGTATGTCTAATGTTTTGCATGAAGAAGAAAAGAGGTGGATGTTTACAGGACTATTTTAATTGCATTTGCATTTTATTGAGATTAATATCACATCGTAGTCCAAATCAATCATCATGATTTCAAAGCTACAGATAAGAGGCCATGTAGAAACCTGTGATGTCCAAAATCTGCACTTGACCCACAAACTCAAATAAAACCACAAGTTCTCCAAGCAGCTGGGTACACTTAATTTGACACAAAAACAAAAAAAATAGAACTCCTCATGGGGGGCTCGAACCCCCGACATTTCGGTTAACTTCCGCTAAATGAAATTGCTTTCCCTAGTCATGACTGTAAAAGCCGAACGCTCTACCAACTGAGCTAACAAGGACGAGTTCTGGCGTTGAAAAACAGGTGTTTTCCAAGCTGAATTCTAAATTTTGCAATTCTAAACTGGACAGTTGGGTCTCATAAACGGCTCTATAGAAGTCCAATTGAGTCTTTAAAAAGCCAGATGCAGGGGACTCTGATTTGATTTCTAATAAAATTTGAGTGAGATATAAGGGATTTTGTCTTTGATCTCCAGTACACGGAATATGCTGAAAACCAAAGCGTACTGACCGATCCTTGGAGTCTTAAAGAAACCCACAGATCTGCGTATATGCAAGACCTTAGACTGTAGACAAATGGAAATGCTTATGCACAATAAAGGGTACATATATTGTGTTCAGTTCGAGTCCGTTCGATAATTTCCTGCTACGACCATTGTTTGAAAATCTTCGAATCTTGAATTGCATCTTATTCTATCTACCGAGTTCTCTTTTCTGTGATCTTTCCGTATTCTTCCTCAAAATTCTATTCGACCTCCCTTCTAGATAAATTAGGGGTCCACCTAAATTTGTTAGCTGGATGAGTCTCATCAACAAAAGTATAACCTTCTTGACCTCACGAACGCTCTCTCTCAAAGTACCTCCAGCCTTAGTATATTCAGACTGAGCAAGACCTCTCTTACCCAATTCAGGAATCAAGAACTCAAAAGTATCATCCCTACTGTGTTCTTACAAGCAAGTATTATTGAGACTCTCGATGGCGCTTCTGGATTGAGCGGTTGAAGATGGGTTCTCATTTTCAGTGGTATCATTACCAACGCTGTAGCCTTCCATGGGTACGTCATGTTACCTTCAGTTCCTAAAGAAGGTTTAGCCAAATTATTATTAAACGAAAATGGCGTCAAAGTTACTGAGTTACTTGTTGCCAAGTTTGGTGAGAGAAGTACTCCTAAATATACGCTCAGAGATATTTGGAGAGTCTTGAAGAGTAAATGTAGTGATAGGTATCTTCGGTTTTGCTATCCTAGCAACATGGACAGGTTCAACTGCTTTCAAGTTCGTCGACTTCTGTGTTATTTATTAGATGACTGCAATAAGTTCATTCGTAACCTCATTGATGTCAGAAACTTATAGATTGGGTCCATTGAGATCTATCAGTTAAAGTGAAAGTGTGTATCGTATATGGTATAATTGCATAGACGTTTGGACCCCATTGTTTGCCTGGCCGGTCACTGAGTTCTACATTCGGCGTATGGCTAGAACGTTTGCAATTGCTGTCTTTTTCTTTGTTCACAGGAAGTGTTATCAAGGTAGCTGAAGAAGAGATTGAAGATCTGAAAGAAGCCTGAAAATGTACTCATATATGCTGACTTTAGACTTCCAAGTTCCTCGTACCAAATTCAAAATCGTCATTGATTTTCTCTCTTAGAGCTTACTATACTTAATAAGTACATTGGCCAGTTCTACCTTTCTAAAGCACAAATTTCAAGAGACTAATGCACCTTGGACCCAGATATATGTGTCCCTACCAGTTTTGGGGATGCACACTAAAGTCCGGACATGCCTAATTCGGACACTGTATTTGCCCCCTTGGCCAAGTGGTAAGGCATCGCACTCGTAATGCGGGGATCATGGGTTCAATTCCCATAGTGGGCATTTTTCTTTTGCCTAGCTTAAGGTCTGAGATAACAGAAGTTTCGAAGTATATTCTTTTTTAAATAACCTTCAGCTCGAATTCTTTTTTTATACTACGTAGAACAGAGCTCTGTTCAATGGGAAATTAGTCGTTTATTGATACACTATATAATCACCTATTTTTGTTTCTGAGCATCTTTTGCGGCTTTGTTGGCGTATATCTTAGCTGTGAATGGTTCTTCGAATTTCAAAGCAACAGTGTATAAGAAGTGAACAATCAAAGTGGCAAACAAACCAGCTGGTTTACCGAAATATAAGGAAGTACCCAAGAAGGATAAGGTGGAACCAACGTACATTGGATTATCCAAGACGTTGAAAGGGAAACCAGTGACTCTGTCTTCCATCAAGATACCGAAGTAATCACCCAAATAAGTACCAGTGACACCTAAGGCGTACATTGATGACAAAACGAATGTGTTACCTAGGGCGAAGGAGGCGATACCCAAGTATTTCCAGGTTGGATCAGAAGTCAACAATCCGGAAGTGACCTGTTCCCTCAATGCTTGTTCAAAGAGATAATCTCTGACAATACCTAATGAAAAGATTGTGAAGGCTAACAAGTAACAACCTCTTTTGGCACCACCAGCGATATTGGTCAAGAAGTGGGTGTTGTATTCTAATCTAGCAACAACATTCCAGAAGATTGGGTTGAAACAAATTGAGGCCAACGCGACTAAAGACTGAATTAGTAATTCGATTTAAATCAATCAGCGTAAGTGACACATACTTTGATATGACTTCTTGTTGAGATCAACCTCAGCAGTGAGCTGGTTGAGGACGTCAGAGGCTTGTTCAAAGGCGTGCGTGAGTTTCTCAGCCATTTTGGTCACACGAGCGTTATACTGATAAATAAAAGATGATCGAAATTTGCAAATTTCGATGTTTAGATTGTTCAGTTGCCGTTCTCTTAATTTCCATGTGACAATTTATGGGTGGTCCGGTCCCTGGTGGTGTTCCGGAGTTAACAGTGGTTATGCACTCTTCGGAGATAACTCTGGAAAAAAAACATCAACAGAAACCTATTGTCAAGGCCAAATCGGGTAATTCTTTCATATCTGACACGAACAAACCAGCTTTCTTTTCTTTTTGTTTGCTAAAACTGAGCTGCATATGTAGCTTTTTTGGTTTCATGTCTGTGAGATCTCTCTGGTTGCACTGTTTCATCTTTGTTTGAAGTGTATATATTGGCACAGATTCCACAAAATGCTGTTTCCTTCACTTTAAGCACTTTGCCTTTCTCACTATACGTCAGAGCAATGGAGTACAAAGTCTCATCACCATCAACACTGGAATCGGGGCCTACTGTCGCTGAAAGAGTCCTTTATGATTTGGATATTCAAGAAGAATTCATAAAAGAGACCACAGAACCCCCAGATAATGTGAGGATAGCGATGCTTTACATGCTTTTCCAAAAGAAAGATATTCCAATCCAGGTATTTGCAGTGATAGTCACCATAATAACAGCTTTAACACCTTCCATATCTGCCATATTGATGGGTAGGGTCTTTGATGTCTTAGCTAAATTAACGAAGGGTGAATATTCCACACTTGATGATTTTATGCATGCTATCACACTTTCCACTATGGCACTGTTGGGGTTGGGTGCCGGTACCATTCCTGCCACTTGGGCCACTATTACTTCATGGATGATGATTGGTGAAAGACATGGTTGCAAAGCCAGAAATTTGATGTTTCGTACTTATTTAAAGAAAGAGATGGATTGGTATGAATCTAATGAGGGTGGTATGGGTGATTTAACACAGTTGAATAGATGTGTTGAGGAATTAAGAGCAGGTAACTCGGAAGCTACAGCTCTAACATTAGAGAATGCTGTCACAATTGTTGCTTTACTGGGGACTTCATTGTATTATTTTTGGTCAGGGACGTTGGTCATGTTAGCATCGGCACCAATCATTTTGATTTTGTCACTTATATTTGCCAAACTAGTGGAGAAATACACTGCTCTTGAGAATCTTGAATCTGGAAAAGCCGCTAAGATTTTTGATTGGTCCTTAAGCTCTGCTAAGTTGGTTCGTCTTTTCCAAACACAAATAAATGAATATGAAGCGTTCAATCATGCTGTGAAACTGTGCAAAGATGCTTTCGTGAGGTTGTCGATTGTTTCAGGTTTGAATATGGGATCATTGAGGTTCATCATCCTCTGTATGTTTGTTCAAGGTTTTTGGTTTGGTTCTGACCAAGTTAGAAAAGGCAATGTTAATGCTGGTGATGTGCTGACATGTTTCACTTCTTGTTTGATGCTGGGTGAATCTTTTAGAAGTATGTTACCGCAAATCATCACTATTCAAAAAGGTAATGGTGCTATCAAAATAATCCAAGACTTTGTTCAAATGAAATCCACAAAAGTTATTGATTATCATAAAGAAAAGATCAACAAGATTTCTATTTACCCTGATTCTTGTCAAGGTGATATCAAGTTCAAGAATGTTGATTTTAGTTATCCAACAAGACAACAAAAGATGATTTTAAAAAATGTCAGTCTTCATTTTCCAAAAGGTGAAATTACTTTCATTGTTGGTAGATCTGGTTCTGGTAAATCGACACTGTCCAACTTGTTATTGAACTTCTATTCCCCTTCCAGAGGCAGGGTTGAAATTGATGGCTTCAGTGTGTCTGATGTGAATAACGACTGGTTGACAGATAACATCACACTGGTTGAACAGTCATGTACATTATTCAATGATACTATCAAGAACAATATCCTTATGGGAAACAACAATCCACGAATCGATTCTGTCAATGAAGATGCTAAAGTTCAAGAAGCCATTCAACTATCGTTATTACAAGAAGTTGTCAGAGATTTGCCAGATGGATTAAATACTTCTATTGGTCAAGATGGTGTTCAATTGAGTGGTGGTCAACAACAAAGAGTCGCAATTGCAAGAGCGAAGCTGCGTGATACTCCAATCTTGATTCTTGATGAATCTACAAGTGCATTGGATATTGTTTTGAAGGATTTGATCATTGAAGCTATCAAGAAATGGCGAGCTGGTAAAACTACTATTATTTTGACTCATGAATATTCACAAATCCATAAAGACGATCATGTCTATTTGATGGAAGACGGTGAAGTTGCAGAGTTTGGTTACAGAAGAGATTTAGAATTGAAACCAAACGGAATCTTCCAGAAACTATCTGCATTACAGGATTCTACTTCATTGGATGCAAGAGAACAAGATGACTCCTTGGAAGATTTTGAAATTCCTGAAGCACCAAAACATTCTGAATTTTTGAACAATGCAGGAAGCAGACTATCAACCCAGATCTTATCTGCTTTCAATCCATTAAGTATGTTCCAAGAAAAGGATGAATATGGTGTTGAGATAGCCAATCCATTCCTGAAGAGAAACATTCAAAGAAGAAACAAGAGACATCTGAATGAGGATCTGGAGAAAGGTATTGTTGAAGAGGAGAAACCTAATGGCAAGAAGAAGAAGAAGGGAAAGAAAGAGGAGGAGAAATCTGAGGGTGATAGACCTGAACTGACTCCGATCAGACAAATCATCAAAATAATGTTCCAAACTGTTGAGAGGAAGATCATTTTGTTCCTGGGTATTCTGTTCTCTTTGTTGAATGGTGGTGTGAATCCCGTTTTCTCATACTGCTTTTCCAAGTTACTAGTTGGTATTATTCCACAGGGAAGTGACTCTGATGTTGGTCAACCAAGGTACTTATTGAAATGGTCATTGATTGTTATCTTCCTAGCTTTGTTTGATGGTATCACGACCTTCCTCAAAGATGTTCTATTAGATTACTCAAGTGAGATTTGGGTATTTGGATTAAGAAGGAAGGTTTTCAGTGTTATTTCACAACAATCGTTGAGTTGGTTTACATTGAAGCACAACAATGCTTCAGAGATTAACACATTGGTCCTGAATGATTCCAGAGACTTAAGAAACTTAGTTTCCCAATTCTTGAGCATCATCTCTACTGTTATTGTTCTCGCTAACTTGGGGTTGATTTGGGCATTTGTGAAAGGTTGGAAACTGTCTGCTGTTTGTATCTCATTGATTCCACTGTTTGTACTAGTCACAAGTTTATATGCTGGTTGGTTACAGGCTTCTGAAAATGATTACAAGAATGCAGTCGCTGATTTGGAAACCCAACAATATGAGATTGTCAGCGGTATCAGAACGATTAAGACTCTGAAACTCTATGGTCATTTCCAGAAGAAATTTGATGATAAGATGGATGCCATGTTAATAGTCGCTAAGAGAAGAGCTTTTCTGACAGGTTTTGGTGTTGCTGTCACTGGTGCTCTAACGTTTGTCGTTCAGGGTATCTTGTTATACTATGGTATCAAATTAGTTGGTAACAAAGCGTACACTGTCCAACAGCTTATGGAAACATTCACATTGCTATTGTTTTCTTTGATGAGTTGTGCTCAACTGATGAATTCAGTTCCTGAAGTGAGCAGAGGTCAAAGAGCTGGTAGTTACATTTTTAGAATCCTAGAGTTATTACCCTCTGATACTGAAACTAAAGGTAACAAGATACCATCTGAAGATTATGACGAAAAGGCATTATTAGAATTCCGAAACGTCGACTTCATATATCCAACAATGCCAAATCAAAAGGTATTGAAAGATGTCAATTTCAGAGTCGCAAAGAATGAACATATTGCAATTATCGGTGAATCTGGTTCTGGTAAGTCTACAATCACTTTATTAATCACTAGATTGTTTGAGTTTCAGAAGAACTCAGTGTTTTTCCAGGATGTGGATATCAACGAGATGAATGTCAGTTGGTTGAGAAGCAAGGTGGCATTGGTTGATCAGAAGGCTACCTTTTTTGATGGTACCATCTATGACAATTTAACATATGGTTTATCTAATCCAAATGAAGCCAAGGTGATTGAGTGCTTGACCATGGCTAATGTTTATGGTTTTGTTCTTTCACTACCAGCTGGTTTAAACACAAGAATTGACACATCCTTGATTTCAGGTGGTCAAGCTCAAAGATTATCTATTGCTCGAGCCTTGTTGAGAGATCCTAAAGTCTTAATTTTGGATGAGTGTACTTCGGCATTAGATTCAGAAAGTTCTCATAAGATTGCCCAATTGATTCAGAACAATTTGAAAGGCATTGCTGTTGTGATGATTACTCATTCTGAAGACATGATGAAGATCTCTGATAGAATCTTGACAATGAAGAATGGCTCTTTAGTTGAGGAGGGTCCCTTTGATAAATTGTTCAACCAAAGAGGGGAGTTGTATAGAATCGTCACTGGTGGTCTACATGGTTAGAGATCTATCATATAATTCTACATGTAGCCTCATTAAAAAAGAAAAACATAATCATTTCATTTAGCTCTAGTCAATTATAAAGTGATATTAATATAGGGAACTTCAACATCTTCACCTTCTTTATCATCAGTACAGATCTCTAAGATCAAAGTCTTAACATAAGATGGAATATCTTTCTTAGTGACCGTCTTGATTAACTCTGTGATCTTCATGCTTTCTCTTTCTTTAACTTTCTTTGGTGGGAAGAAACTAGCGTATAATAAAGAAACGTCATATGACAACATGGTGATTTCCAAACCTTCGTCATTTTGGAAGTAGTCAATCAATTCCTTCAAGGTAATATCGCCTTTGATATCAAATCGATCCCAAATCTTGTCAAATTCTTTATCATTGTATTTACCCTTTGGTGAAGCAATTGGTTCAGAGAAACCAAAGAATGGTAAGGCTAAGTTAACGAAACCGTTCTTATAGTCTTCAATGTTATCTTTACCATCCACAACTTTGTATAATTCTAATTGAACTAAACCAGTAACTAAAGCAGTGGTGGTAGCAATAGCCGGAATGATTCTACCAGCAATGAACTTGGTCTTTTGACGATTAGCAGTATCAATTTGGTAGTTCAAAGCTCTTGCGTTGGAAGCAGCAGTGATGAATTCAATGTGATGGTTAGAATCATCATCTTTTTCAAATTCGACTGGGGTTAATCTGTAACCAGCTAATGTTGATGGTTGTGGTAAAGAAGCAGCCAATTTTCTTAATTCATCAACTTCCAAGTTTTGTTGAGCATTTGGATCTGGATCTTCATCATTAACTTGAATCTTGATATCTGCACGAGGATTGAATGGTTCAATTTCAACAGAGTTCAAGACTTTTGCGTATAACGCCTTATCAGCTTCACCAGAATCACCTTTCAAACCATAGTTGAAAGCACGTAAATTAGCAGCACCAATGATAAAATCTAAGTGGTCCTTGTTGTTGATATCAAAATTCAATGGTTTTGGAGCACGTTTGGTACCAGACCAAAATGGAGCACCAGTTGAGGTCTTAGCATCTTCTGGGAAATTGAATAACAATTGTTTGATGTCATGGTTGAATTTTTGTTCAAACTCTAATCTTGCCCATTTGATACAATCCTCAAATGAATAAGGTCTGCTGTTTAATGCATCTGCAATGGATTGTAAAATACTCTTGACATCACCGCTTTGTTTCAAAGTAGCTTCCAAATAGTTTGGTTGGGATAAGTATAAGTTGACGTTTTCAGCAGAATCCGTGAAATAACCTTGGAATAATGATTTGGCCCAAGCAATGGTATGATCAATTTTATTAGGGAATGAACGTAAAGTACATAAAGGAATTGATTTTTCTGGAGGGTCTTGGGATGATGAGTAAGATTCAGTTAATCTTGGAACAACAACTTGGGTGTTACCTTTGGTACCTAAAGTACCACTTTCTAATAATGGTTTCTTGAAAAAGACACAACGACGATCAACATAAGTTCTAGCATCAATGTTATCTAAGGCATTAGTAACGAAGTCTAAGCTTTCCCAAAATTCGTTATCGAATATATCTTCTGTTTCAGAACCAACTTTATCACCTTTAGCTTCAATCTTAAGTTTCAAGTCTGGGTTAATCGCAACAGCAGCTTCAGCAGCGACTTCAGATTTGTTCTTACCAACGTCTTTTGGTCTGAATAAGAATTGACGATTCAAGTTAGATTTTTCGATTGTATCATTATCAGTGACGGTTATTTTACCTTCTGGGCCAGAGCCTAGACCCATCAAAGCCCAATTCTTTAAGACTTCACAACCAATAGCACCAGAACCGACTAGGAAAGTCTTGGAGTTAGCAATCTTTTGTTGGAAATCTAAACCGAAGACCGCAATTTGCGCATCATAACGGGAATTGATTGGTTTAGTGTTTTCAGCATTTCTTGGATATGATTTTGGTAATGATTCCAAAGAGTCAATGTATAGGAATTGTTTGATTGGAGTGAATTTACCAGAACAAGCTTTCAAAACTTCTTGAGCAACTAAACCACCTAGGAATGCAATAATGGCTGGAATATCACCGGTGGCTTGGTAAGCTAATTCTTTCAATAAATCATCACTTAAATCGCCTTCGAATTTGGTTTGAGTGGCTAAGTTTTTAGTCAAGTGCAGGAATTCATTGGCATCTTCATCATTGAATGGTCTTGGTAAATGGCCTCTCTTCTCTTTGAATTGATGCAAGGCTTGGAAACCTAAATGTAATTGACCTGGACGATCAAATTTAGCAAAGTCTGAGAAGACAAATTCTGGATTGGTTAATTGTTCAGTTAATGATTGGTAACTGACATTGTGTGGAACTTTAACTTGTGTGTAGATACCACCTTTAACGTAAGTCCCATATTTACTGACATCACCAATCTTGAAAGCAAATGGTCCCAAGGCTTCAACTTTGAATAATTGACCATCATTGATGTCTAAGCCTTGAACTTCAGTGAATCTAACGAAATCTCCATCTTCTAAACCGTGACGACTATCAACTAAAACAGAGACAGTACCATCTGACTCGATATCTGAAATGATACCAGTGTCTGGTTCTTCACCATTTGGATCAATGATGGCGAAATCAGTACCTAAATCAACAAAGACATTACCGAATAGACCTCTAGAGTCGGTAGCAATGAATTTGATCTTGTTGGCGTGGGTGAAATTGTTGATCTTAACTTGTTCTTCTAGTGATAGATCAGTGGCAACAATGACTTGGTATTTGTGTAAGCTTTGTTCTGAGATATCAGTGGCAACAGAGATAGGAACATATGAATTCAATTCTGCTAACTTTGGAGCAGTAGCACTAGCTCTTTCTTTACCAATATCTTGTTCAGTTAAAAAGAACTGAGATGACAAATCTCTCAATTCAACGCTTTGGGGATCATAGACAGACAATGATTTGACACCTGCTAGAGTGACGTTCTTAGCAATCTCAACGCCTAAACCACGGAGACCAATGATAAGGACGTTGGAGTTCTGCATCTTGAGCATGGCTTCCTTACCCAACACGTACAATTGACGAGAGTACAAACTCTCGTCAATTTCACCGAGTGGAGAAGGAGTGTCGACTTGCATTTCCTCTGACATGGTTTTTTTTCTGGGAAAGTTAGCAAATGGGACCTGTGGTGTGTTTTCACACAGAACTGGACTTACTTTCGATGCTTCTCTGTAATAATTTGACAGTTGGTGAGTGGCAATTCGTCTCTTTTACTAATTCTGAAATTTCGCGAATTTTAAATGTTTTACATCGGAGCTAACCTTTCCTAATTTGGCCTAACAGTATAACTAGAAAAATAATTGTTTGATGAGTTCTTATCCCTCAATTATTTGTATATCAAACTCATTGAAATGCTCGAATACACTCCACATGAACTATACGGTGGTGCCATTACCACCAAGCTACCAAATAACCTACTGGATGCTTCACAGTTCAGACAGATACCAGATACCCAAGAAGTCTTTGTCAATCCCTCAGAAAATGCCACCAGTTACAAGGAAATGCTCAAGGATGATTCAATTATCGTGGATTTGATGGAGAGTTTCGAGACTGAAGATGCAGTTGAAGCGTTGAAAGGGCACTTTGCAGAGATCTCATCTCTGAATGATAATGAATCTAATTGGAAGTTGTTAAGCACTGAGACAGATTTGGCTAATCTTTCCGATTCAAAAAAGGCATTGGTTGGTGTTGGTCTAGAGCCTGCCTTGAAATGGGGAAGAAAAGAAGAAGTCGCTGAGTCAGAGTTCAAACCAACATTGGTGGTCGTTTTAGGTTTGATACGGTTAGATAAGGTCGATACCGATGTCTTAATCACTTATAATATCCTGTTCAATAGCGCAGATGAGTTACAACATTTACATGAATTGGACCAAACAGGGAACGTCGAATCCGAAAACAAGGCATATCAGAGAATCAATTTTGCAATCAGTGTGGTCAAGACAGCCATAAACAACTTTAAAGTCGAAAGCTGGGACCTATTCGGTTGAATAAATAGCGCTTTACCCTCTGCACGTGATTGTAGTCATGTGACCGAACGTCGCGAAATTTCTAAATTTGTCGAATTTTGATTTCAAACATAAACAACCAAACATTCTCTCCAAATTAAACTCACTGGTTTGACAGGTTTGAAACTTAGCTGTTCTCTGACTCGATTGTTCCTAGTCTGTTTCCCTTTGAGTCCATAGACTAAGATTTTTTTCGTTCCATTTTTGCATTCAGATCAACAGTTTTCCACCTTGAGAAGCAGAAATGGTTAGGTCATCAGGCTTGAAGAGGATACTCTTGATAGCTGTGGCCATAATAGGGTTACTTGGAGTTCTGTACAAGTTTTCTCCAAGCAAGGCACCAGATTTACAAGAATTATTGAAACAGATCCCGAACGACAACCTTTTACTAAGTATAAATAACAACAAGGAAGAAGAAATCGCATCAAAATTCGAAGCTATTGCAGATAAGTTGATGAAACAACAAGAAAATAGAATCCAAGAGTTACAAGAAAATAACAAAGTATTAGAAAAGAAAATCCAAGAATTGAGAAGACCACCAACTGATGCCTCCCTAAGAGAAAAACTAGCATTCTTATTCCCATATGATGTCAATAAGAAATTCCCTGCTTATATCTGGCAAAGTTGGAAATATGGCTTAAATGATGAAAGATTTGGTGAAAAATTCAAAGAAGGTGAAACTCAATGGGCTGTGAGGAATCCTGGCTTTGTCCATGAATTATTCAACGACGATACATCACATGCTATCGTTCACTACTTATATGCATCAATCCCAGAGATCGTTCAGGCTTATGAGGCATTACCTTCAATTATCTTGAAGATGGACTTCTTCAGATATTTGATCTTATTGGCAAGGGGTGGTATTTATGCGGATGTTGATACTTTACCATTACAACCAGTTCCTAATTGGATCCCTGAAAACGTTTCACCAAATGAAATCGGTATGATTATTGGTATCGAAAGTGATCCAGATTCACCAGATTGGAGAAAGACATATGCTAGAAGATTGCAGTTTTGTCAGTGGGTCATTCAAGCCAAACCAGGACATCCTATCTTGAGAGAAATCGTTGCTAAGATCACTGAAAAGACATTAGAAAAGATATCAACCAGTGATTTACAAATCAATAACAATTTAGATATTTTAGAATGGACAGGCGCTGGTGTTTGGACTGATGTTGTCTTCACTTACTTCAACGATTATGTTCAATCTGGTATCTTCAGTAAGATCACCTGGAAAGATTTCACTAAATTGAAAGTTCCTAAATTAGTTTCAGATATCTTGGTCTTACCAATCACTAGTTTCTCCCCAGGTATTGGTACTATGGGTGCTAAAGATGAAACTCATCCATTAGCTTTTGTTAAGCATTATTTTGAAAATATTTGGAAGAAAAATTGAAAGAGTCAATCGTTTGTCATTTTAGTTGTTTATTGTTTTAATAGAAGACTTAAAAAGAACAAATTTTGTAGCAAACTACATTAATCATGATCAGTTTCAAATTTACATGTTTTAGTGTTGTAAAACTACCAGCGTCTTACCAGTTCAACTCTTTAGCATAAGTCTCAGGATTTGTACCTTTACATTCCAAATTAGCGCAAATGTTTTCTAAATCATTAGTCTCACCAGTTGCATTTACATTGTTGATTTGAGCAGGATTGATTTCATGACCAGCTTTTTGTTCTAAGTCATAATGAGCCTTGACAAAATCTTTAGTCAAATCTTGGTAGAATAAAACACCAGACTCTTTAGTTGGATGTAAGAAACCAGTTGAGTAAACACCTTGATTCAAGTTCTTTTGTGTCTTAACACATAAATCAAAATCCTCAATTTCAACCTGTTGTAAGAATTCAACAAACTCATCCTTCTCTGCTTGTGGTAGACCTTTCTTGGTAAAGATATCATATTGCAAAATAGTGTGTGAAGGAGAGATAGGTAAGACTCTGATAGAGTACCAAGCTGGTGAGTAGCAATTGATACCATTGGTTGGGAATAAGTACATCCACAAACCATCAAAATCACCACCTGGATTTTTTGGAGGTTCTTGTTTCTCTGTCTTACCGGCTCCAAAACCAAACCAATTCTTGGATTTGGAACCTTCGATAACTGGTTCTGGGGCTGGTTTAACTCTCTTAATTTCACAATAGTGACGGGCATATCTCTCTCTTGGAACGACTTTATAAGTGTTCATTTCGAAAGCAGAGTTCAAGCCAGGATGGGCAGTTGGACAATGATAACACTCCATGTAACCATCCATCAAAGTTTTCCAGTTGAATTGACCATCTAACTCATAAGACATATGGTATTCATAATCAGAGAAATCATATTCATGGAACTCTTCTTCTAAACCTTTGTAGAATTCATTGAAGGGAGTTGGGTTTTCAGAAGCATCAAAGTTAACAAAGATTAAGCCTTGGTCAGTGACATAAGTATGGATTGGATATAGTGAATTCAATTTCTTATCAAAACCTTCAATGTTGTCAAATTGTGGAGCCTTGGTTAAGTCACCATCAGTATTGTATGACCAACCGTGATACAAACAACCTAAAACAATAGCAGATCCCTTTTGCTTTCTGACAACAGGGTAGGCTCTGTGACGGCATACATTATGGAAAGCTTTGATCTCATTTTGTTTGTTCTTTATTAAGAAGAACTGGATACCCATGACATTGTAAGCGTAGTAATCACCGGTCTTCTTAAATGTGGAAGCATGAGCAGTATACAACCAGGCCTTTGAAAAGATTGCTCTCTTCTCCAACTCAAAAATCTCTTTGGAGAACCACCAAGAGGCAGGAAGTGTGTGTTTGCCTGGAAGTTGGGACTCGGCTTCTTTTGGTTCAGTGACTGGTGAAGATTCGACTCTAACTGGGGTCATATTGGTCTCGATTGAACTGTGGTTTAAAGTAATAACAACAGTACAAATTTTGGAATACAGACCTTTATTTATACATTTTCTTGACCATCTTTTACTCTTTTACCTATGGTATTATTCGCCCTTTTTGTTTTTGAAGCATTAAAGGATTTTTGTGTCAAAATTTTGAAATTCCGGTGGGTTTTTGCCATATTTTTCCTGTTCTGAACAATTTTCACTTATCTAAGATTAATCCCTCTATTTTGATAAGGCCCATCACTGGGAAATTCCAGTGGATTGCTTTTGAGATGTATTGTCTTGCTGTTGGTTGCCCCTTGGCTGTTACGGTTAGAAATATGCCGGTCATCCTCTGATAAGTTTAAGTGCTTGCTCCTGATAGAACCAATCAGTAGATAGTAAATGGTCATTTTCCAAATCTTCTAGGGAAAATAGGCTCAGATTCCAAGTTCGTGTTCTAGATATCCAGAGACCATATCAGAGGCAGATACACACCCATTTATACAGCTCGCTGCTCCATTTATTGTGCTGTTCCATATCATGTCAACTTTGGCAAGTATCAGACTTCAGTCTTATCTTCAATCAGCTTTTTGTAAACGGACAGGAATCAAACAAAAACGTATGTCAAAACTAGAACCGACCACTTATATTTGACAACAAGACGGAACTTTTTCAATGACCTGAACTTCTAACTGCTGGTAGACTCCCCTTAAGACTTAGTTCGGCCTAAGACAGACCTAGGACGGAGGACGGAGGACGGAGGAGAGAGTATTACATAATCATTAGAAATAAAATTACATAAGAAAAGTCCATTGAAACCTTCAGAGCGGTTTCTCTACTTTTGAAGTTAAGCTGCCCGATAAATACCTGAACCGGTCCCGTTTTTCGCATCACCACCGTCAATACCGTCAATAATCACTATTTCAAACACACACAAATGTCCTGGGAAGATTTCAATTTCGATGACATTGAGCCATTATCATTAAATCCAGAAAATGTCACAATTTCTGTCATCATGTATAGTGAAGAGTACAAGAAGGCCCTTGGCCTACTACGGGCATTACAAGCTAAGAACGAATACTCAGAAAGAGCCATCTTCTTGACCGAACAGGTCATAAGATTGAATGCAGCACACTATACCGTATGGCAATACAGATATCATAACATTGTCAATTTGAAGAAAGATATCGACGAGGAGTTGAACTGGTGTGAGATCATTGCTATTGATAATATCAAGAACTATCAAATCTGGCACTATCGACAACTCCTATTGATTAAACAGTTTGATTTGACAGGTGTGAAGAATGCGAGAAGAGAATATCCATTGATGGAAATCATGTTGGATGATGATTCTAAAAACTATCATGTTTGGTCTTTCAGAAAGTGGGTTACTAAATGGTCAGAAGCATGGGAGAATGAGCTACCTTTGACTGATAAATACATCACCAAGGATGTCTACAATAACAGTGCTTGGTCTCATAGATATTTCACCCTTTTCAATAGAGATAACAATCCATTGGCCTATGATGATCAATTCAAAGAAGAAGTCCAATACGTTGTTGAAAAGATCCAGCTAGCTCCTCAGAATGTCAGTACTTGGAACTACTTAGTCGGAATTCATAAGGGCTTAAATAAGCCTCTATCTCCGTTGAAAGATTTAGTATTGTCTTACGCCAACGTCGTTGAACAAGAAAGTGAACTCCAATCCATTCCGGCATTGGAACTATTAATCAAGATTTACAAATCAGAAGACAGCATGGAACTGGTGATCAAGGGATACGATCTTTTGTCAGAGAAATTTGACCCAATCAGATCAAACTACTGGAACTACCAAAAGACTCTAGTTGGTTAATTTGTTTAAGTTAATAAGACATCTTATTCTTAATAAACGTTTTTAATTGTCTAACGTACTACTTCATAACTCATCTCTAAGCAATTTTTCTCTATCTGTAGCTCCATTTGGGTTGATAATGACATACTCTATGATCAAATCACCATGTTCGTAGACATCGCCATCATCTAATATAGGCATACCTCTGCCTTTGATTACTTCGATTTCGCCATGGTATATGCTTTCACCTTTCGCCCTCTTCAAATTAATCTTTTCGTCTTTATCCAAGGAATCCAGTTGTCTTTCCCATCCTCCTATCAGTGCCTCTCTCAAAGATATGACTTCCGTACGATATATATTGTGGAATCTTCTTCTGTAACCTAAGTTATGATCAGCTCTTTCTTTGATATTAACCAATAGATCGCCACTATGGAAATCTGGACTATGATCACCTTCACCTTTGAAAACTCTAACGTAATTTCTTGGGGTACCAGCATCAATCTTGAAGTCGAACTTTCTCTTTTCTCTGGATACTCTTTGACCAGAACATTTGGAACATTTATGTTTATATGTTTGACCTCTACCGCCACATCTGTCACAAGTAGTTTGGAATTGTTGGAACATACCTGGGGCGAATTGTTGTTTGACAATCTTAACACCTGAACCACGACAACTGTCACAAGTATGTGTCTTACCATCAGCAGAACCAGTTCCTTCACACTTGTCACAAACGTTTTGCATCATAACTTCGAATGAATATTTAATTCCAGTGTAGAAATCTTTCAATGAGATCTCTATACTTAGTTCAGAATCGCGGCCCCTTGGTTTCCCAGGCTGCCCCTGTTGTCTACCGCCTCCAAAGAACTGTGCAAATGGATCAAATCCAGCTCCTCCAAATCCACGATCTCCACCACCTCCACCATTCTTCAAACCTTCTTCACCATACTTGTCATAAATGGATCTCTTTCCATCATTACTCAAAACCTCATAAGCCTCACCAACTTCAATGAACTTATGGTGAGCCTCTTCATCATTTGGATTCTTATCAGGATGGAATTTCTTACTCAAATTTCTATAAGCTGACTTAATATCCTTCTCATTGGCACCTTTACTGACACCTAACACCTTGTAGTAATCTGCACCAGCGATCACAATCTGTATTAAACAGATCGAAAAAATCAGTGCAAATCTCGTGAAAAGTATCATCCTAAGCGATTGACAAGTCTTTAGGGTATGATCGAGTCACTTCTCAGTTTCGGAGTTTTTCAATCTAAAGTTTTATTCAAGAAACTCATCGCTTCAATGTCAAACTTACACGTAATCCATCTGGTGTCTGGGTGTTCGAATGATAATATGATTACGTAATTTGTATAAATTGGTTTGATCCGATGGTGGGCGATGAGCTGAAGAAAAAAATTTTAACAGGAATCTTTTTATTAGTAAATAGCGTTGGATAAAGACTTTTTGAATACTTTATTGAGGTTATAATTAATATTCAAGATGTCTAGTTCGTTTACCTGTAACACATGTGCCTTGCAATTTCCATCTGCTGCTGATCAGAGAACCCATATGAAATCAGACTGGCACAGATATAACTTGAAAAGAAGAGTTGCAAACTTGCCTGCTGTTGATGAAGCTTTATTCAATGAGAAGGTGTCTAAATTGACTATAAATAAGGAAGGTGAAGAAGAGAGTAAAGACGAAAAGACAAATACTAAACAACTAACCAAGAAAGAACAAAGAAGAAGAGAAAAGGAAGAATTATTAGAGAAGAAGAGACAGTTATTAGAAATCGCTAGACAAAATATGATCATTTCATCAAGATTATGTGATGATAATGGTATCAGATATGATTCTAAACACAAAGCTAAACAAATACCAGAACCTGTTTTTGATGAAGAAGACATAACTCCAGAAGTCACAGAAGATCAGACCCCAGAAGAAGAAAAAGAAGAACAATTAACAGAAGAACAACAAATGGAAAAGATTATGCAAGAAAAACTTAAGAACAAAGTCGACATACCCTTAGAAAACTGTCTTTTCTGTAACAAGAAACATGATGGTTTGGATTCTAATGTTGAACATATGTTCAAATTCCATGGTTTCTATATTCCTGAACAAAAATACCTTGTTGACAAAGAAGGTTTGGTTAGATATATGGGTGAGAAGATTGGTGTTGGTAACTTATGTGTTGTTTGTGATTTCCAAGGTAGATCATTAGAAAGTGCTAGAGCTCATATGCTAAGTAAGAGACATTCACAGATTCCATACCATACTGAAGATGAGAAACTAGAAATCTCAGAATTTTATGATTTCAGTTCTACTTATGCCTCTTCAACTGCTGAAGATGGTACTGCTGAAGATGATGGAGAATGGGAAGATGTTGACGAAGAAGAAGTTGGATCAGATGATGAAGATAGTGAAGAATTACCACAGCACCTTTCCTATACTGACGGTGTTGAATTACATTTACCAACTGGTATCAAGGTCGGTAATCGTTCTTTAGCAAGATACTACAAACAAAACTTGAGACCGGAAAGTGTGCTGACTGAAGGTCAAGGTACCATCATCGCTGCCGAATCAAGACATCTTGCTTCTGTTCAAGACAGAAAACAATTATTGGAGAAGAAAAGAATCTGGAAGAACGAGAAAACACATCTTGATAGAGATGATAGAAGAGCAGCTAAATTTATTAACAACCAACCTCATTTCAGAGATCCATTGTTACAATAGATGCCCTTTTATGAACTACACCTTTTTTGTTGACGTTTTGCATTTGTGTTTCATGACTTGTTTCCTAGTCTAGTTGGTATGCCATAATCTTTGAAGTGTACTGGTCGAACCCCCTATGTAGCAACAGCAGTCTCGTTTCTGATGAGTATTGCCAAGAGAAAGGAGGGATAATTGTAGTGGTTTTATTGTTTTAGGAAGTCCTATTACTGGTATAGAACGCGTTAAGGAACAGGATCGCAGCACTGACTTTCATTCCGTACAGATTAAATATGAAAAAGCTTCGGGTGGACTGTTGTGCGTGGTTCTCTGGCATCGAGACATGAATTGGTAGTGGACTCGACTATTTGATTCTATTCGCTGGTAAATGTGACCCTCAGAACAACTATCATTTGGTTTGATTGTTATATTACGGGTGCCAATTGTCGAAACAGCAGAGTGATCGACATCTACTAAATCTAATGAACCTTTACAATGTTCGTGCATTGGAATTTACCAGTTTCGACAGTTGACGGTTGACTTTGAGTAGTCGAAACTTACTTAAGATTCAGGTCTCAGATCCGAGATGAAACTTTGGGTATAGAATCATTGACTCGAGTTCGCCCATGCTCTCCGCCTTTTCAGTCAACGATGTTTTTCCACTCTTCTCATAGAAAATTTATGCATTCACAGAATATACTCAAGCAGATATCAAAATGTTCACCAAAACCTCAAAACTGAAGATCCCTTCCGCAACCAAGTCCCAAAAAGACTGGATTAGTTCGTTTCTACTCCGATAGTCCACCAAGGAGAAACGAGATCTCCACCATGTGATAAGCTCAGGCGTCTACCTCCTCCTCAGAAAGAATCAGATGATAGATCACACCATCCACCAGGATCGAACATGAGCTAGGTTCTGACTGTGGAATTGATGCGTCTGACACTGGAGGTCGAAATTGATGTTGAAATTGAGTTTGGATTGCCAATTGTGGATTTAGTTGCGTCGAACGACGAAGCTCGTTAGGTGAAATAAAATATATCAGGAATATGTGTCATGTTAGGGGGGCGCTAGTTTGGATAAAATCACGCCAGCATTGAAGTTAGAATTAGCATTACGTTCTCAAGGGCCTGTCCCCAGATTTATTCAGAGAGGCAAGTTCTTTGAAATCATAGATACCCATTGAGGGAAGAAACACTTGCATTTAACACAGTACAATAGACTTTAATCATAATTGTACTTTGCTAGGCAGTAGCTGGACGATCACTGCATTTCTATAACTAGTAATGTAAACTATCCTCAGTCATAGTCGTATGATTTCAGCTTTCTCATATACATAGCTTATTAAACGTCAGCACTACACTTTCTAGTACTGCTGGTTGCTACAGTTAATATAATATAAAAGTACTCGACTACTACCTAATACTCTAGTCTATAGCAAGTGCATTAAGTATCATTTAAATTAATTGGAACTATTAAATTTGGTTAAATTTTTATTTGAATTGGTTTTCATTCACCCGTCGGCATTAAACCGACGGGACTACCCAATCGGGTAGAATTACCGATAAAGAACATCTGCCTAAGATCTGGTCTACGGCTAGCCAGTCAGGATAAATATCATCAATATTATGTGAAAGTGAATGATCAATCACGCACTTTTGTCTCAGACATGCTGATAATATGAAAGATATTAATAGGATCATATGTCCATAGTGGTCAGATAATCCATAGTGGTCAGATGTTTTGAACAAGAAAAGAAATAAGATCATTCGATCTTATTAGTGGTTCGATTAACGTTGATCTTCCA